>JAAGNO010026477.1:0-17938 GCA_033439905.1 Ceryle rudis
ATCCAGCTTTCTGGGCAAAGACTCGAACTACCAGTTAAACCATTATGACTAATTGCCCTATGTGTTACGTTAGGATCCCGAGTGGAAGCGGGACGCTTGGGGCAGCCGGAGCCGTGTGGCGGGTCCCTCCTGGCGCCTGGGGGGGGGGAGCGGGCGACAGTAGGGCCGGGCTCCGGCCGGCCTTGCGCTAGGCCCGGGGCGGGCAGCGGAGGAGCCCCTCAGCCCCGGGACGCGCTGAAATCCTGCTGTTGGTTGGTAGGTCAGATGTGGGGGTAAATAGGTGCTTAACCCTAATAAGGGATTAAAAGATGTTTCATGAAGCTGCGCGTTGGCTCCTCGAACTAAGGGGCCGTGCCCGGGCTCGCCCTGCTGTCTGCCCGAGTGGTGTGAGGGGTTAGGCTGGTGAGGCCGAGCTGCTGAGGAATGGAAGGGACTGAGAGCGGCAGCCGCGCCTCCTCCTCGGCCGTGGCAGACTGGAGTCTGGTGTTCTGGACTCTCTGCTCTGTGCTCCTGCCCGTACTGATCACCTTGTGGTGCAGCTTCCAGCGGTCCCGGCGGCAGGTGTTGATACGAGACATCTTTCGGAAGAGCAAGCACGACTGGCACTACACGGACCTCTTCGGGCAGCCCTCCTACTGCTGCGTGTGTGCTCAGCACATCCTTCAGGGTGCTTTCTGCAACTGCTGCGGGCTGCGGGTCAGCGAAGGATGCCTCAAGAAGGCCGACCAGCTTTTTCTCTGCAAGGAAATCATGATGAGGAGCAGTGGTGGAGCCCACAGCTCAATGCCACACCACTGGATCAGAGGCAACGTCCCACTCTGCAGCTGCTGTATGATATGCAAACAACAGTGCGGCACACAGCCTAAGCTCTGCGACTACAGGTACCGCAAGGGAGTTTGACGTTGTATGAGAAAATGCGATGCCATATCGGTGTTGTATTTTCTGCAGGGTTATTGGAACGTGTTACCCTGAAGGAGATCATGAAACTGTTAAAAAAAAATCAACTTCAGAGAACCTAAAATTAAAATGGATGCTTGTGGTTAATTTGAGTCATAGATTTAAGAGTATGGCATTGCATCTCATGTCCGCTTGTTCTCTTGGTGGCATTACTCCAGCATGATGTGTTATCTATTGCATAATTGCATATAGAAGGCTGTTTATGTCCAAGAGAGTTTACAGTTTAGGGGATGACTTTAAGAAGTTTGTAGCACACTTGTGATTTGTACCATGGATGATAGCCTGAGCAATTTGGGTGGCAGAGTTCACAATTCAGAGCACCAAAATGTGTATGCATCTGCAAAATTGGCATCTGCTCAGTGTCACTAGAACAACCAACCATCCTATAGCTGATTTAATTTTTAAGGATATTTGAAAAAAGCTAATGGGAAGTTTTAAAAGCTGCTGTAATATAATTTATTGTTAAAATTTGTGGTAAGAGCATTAAAAAAAATTAAAGAACAGTTTAGTGGGCTTGCACTGTCAGCAGTAAGGCTGATTGAAAAGTTGTCAGCATGACCCATAGTGGCACGTTATGCCAAGATGTAGCACCAACGGCCCAGGTCCTGGGCACAGCCTGTTAGTTCAGCCTTCTCAGAGGATGTCATCTTTCCTGCGTATACTCTGCCAGCTTTTGCTTTGCCTCTGTGTGATGCTGTCAAATTGCTTGGTAAGTAAGCAGAGTTAAGAGTGTAAATGAGCATACTATTTGAAACAAAACCTCGAGAGAGCATGTGCGTAGGAGAGAAGGGAAGGATTGGATTTTGGAAGCAAAGGGACAAGGAAAGAAGAATTAAAAAAGAAGGAAGTCCCAGTAGAGGGTAGGTGTCATTGCTACTCGGGTGCCAGATTAGTCAGAAGGACTCCAAAAATAGCTCTCACAGCTGCTTAAACCAAGGCTTTGGATGTAGCAAACGAGGATTAACATTCTGCAGAGGCTGGCAGTGGATACTGCAGTATTTCCTCTTGTTCTAGTCCATTTTCCAGGGCAGCTTTTAGAACAGGTCAAAAAGCTGAGCAGTTTTGCATAACAGAATTCCATCAGTCTTGTGCAGCTCTGTATTACCTTTTAGGTTTCAGACTTAAAGGGCTATTACCAATATTAAGAAATTTATTCATGTTACTAGTAATGCTGTATTAAATTGAACTCTGGTGGTTTCTCTTTTCAGTTTCTGATACAAGCTATAACTGTAACCATTAATATTGCAGACAGTGCAAGAGGATATTTATAGCACCTGTTCTGGGAATTAAAAGGAATAGAATTAATTTAAAACTGTTGGGTATTTTTCCACGGAATTCAAATGCTTTTCTAGACTTGCAAGCACATGACCAAGTTATGTAATTTTCTGTAGCCAGTACACAGTCATGTAAACTTCCAGGGAATGCGTGGTATTTTCTCTGTAATGTGCTTAAAATATTATTTATAATGGCATTTGTGAGCATAAGCACCTTTCAGAAAGTTAGTCCAGCTAAAATAAATGAGCAAAATTGATGTGCTGGTTGGTTGGGGATTTTTTTTTCATGGTTTTTTTTGGTCTTATTTTCCAGGTGTGTGTGGTGTCAGTACACTGTACATGATGAATGCATGATGGATCGTTTAAAGACTGAGGAGTGTATGTTTGGAGAATTCAGAGACTTAATTATTCCACCATACTATTTGTCTACGATCAATCAGATGCGTAAAGACAAAAGAACCAATTATGAAAAGGTAATTGTCTATTGCTTCTTGGGTTTATAGCATATTTAAAAAACAAAACAAAACTCCTCAAAACAACACACCCTCCCTCCCCCATTAAAACTTGAACTCAGTACCTTGTTGGGTTAGTAACTACCAGGTAAATATTTCAGTATCTATGAGGTATTTACAGTGTTAATTTGGAGGTGTTTGTTGTTTTACTAAGGCAGTAGTTGAAGCGTGGGCAGACATTTGGATTTCGTTAACTCAAAACATCGCTGAGATTGCTGTACCTTACTTCCTTGAGTGTTTTGTGATTTTTCTACCACTGTGTTCATAACATTGTAGCATGTGTTGCCCTGGGCACTGTAGAGCAACAAGCTTCAACCGTGGTGTGTCAGAAGTATTTGTTTCTGTTTTGATTACTTCAGACTAAATGGTAACCATCATTTTAGCACTTAAAGGGGATGCATTTTGGAGCAAGGCTTTAAACATTTTCAAATGTGCAAGTATTTGTGTGACTGACTGGTTTTTACCCTTTCACAGGTAGTCCCTTACTGCAGAAAACACTGGATGCCAGTAATTGTACTGGCTAATACTCGTAGTGGAAACAACATGGGTGAAACTTTACTAGGAGAATTTAAAAATCTGCTGAACCCCGTTCAGGTATTTACAGTGAAAATCCACTATAATAAAAGTTCAAATTAGAATAAACACGGCTTTGCTTACACAACAGCAGTAGGATCTTGTGGCAGATTGGTAAAGGAAACAAATACATGCAGTTTGTTCTTTTAGAAAGAATAGCTTTGTATAGAGAGACCAAATGTGCAGAGGCTCGTCCCTCCCCCAAGTTTGTTACGGTTGTAATATTTGTCTGGGGTTTTATTCATACTAATACATGCAGTAAGGCTGTTAATGATAAATATCTGGCTCTTGAAACAGTGTGTAATTCTAGAAAGTCAAATATTTAGATCTTATTAATTTGAAACCTGTATTTGTTTAAATCCTCACTTGTGAAAATGTCAGTGTTCACAGCTGCTGCTTTGTGTTGTTGCTTTCCCCTTAAAATCCACGGGGATGGCACAGGATGCTGACGTAAGGCAGTTCATTGCTCCTTGGATTTCCTGCTAATGCTCTTCCTCTGGAGTTCAAAACCCGGCCTTAGAATACAGCTTAATAGAAATCACTGTGTGTTTGTTTTAAATGCACCCCAATGAGGCTTTAAAGACTAAACCTCTTTGTATGCCGAGCATTTAAAAATAACTTTTATCTGAAGTCTTTCATCTTTGCAACACTCATCATAGATACAGACTGTTCTTAGGACTCTGTCAGCTCAGCTTATCCGTGATGCTTATTCCTAGTGAAGCAGCTGGAGCTCTACAGTGAATTTGGGGAACCAAATCCTGCTCATACAAGTCCAGCCAGCTCATTTGCCAATGTAATATTGTAAATGGAGGATCTTTGGTTTGCATTAGAATGAACTTCTTGAAGTTGTTTATCTGTGAGGCAAATCCTGAGTCGTGTTCTGTGAACTTAACGGAGCTCCTTATTTCTCTTTCTTCTAGGTCTTTGATCTAAGCAAAATTGCACCTGCTAAAGCGCTCCAACTTTGCACCTTGCTGCCTTGCAATGCTGTCAGGGTTCTGGTCTGTGGTGGGGATGGCACAGTAGGCTGGGTCCTGGATGCAATTGATGAAATGAAGATAAAGGTATTGTCTTTTCAATTAAAAGAAGTCTTATGGTGAGTTTTGGAGCTGCTGAAGTGCTACACCTAATCTCTTACCCGCATTTATTATTTTCGTCTTCCTAAATAAGGCTACAGAGAAATATTTGCAGAATTGTTTCTTTGTACTGGGGGAGAGATGCATCTTGTTATAAGTCCCTGTACTTCAGGGAAAGTATGAAAGCTTTAGCTTTTAAATTATATTTACGGTTGTTCTTTTCTGTGAAACAAGAAAATAACAAATGACAGAATATTTTATGGAGTGATCTTTCCTCTTTGTCTAAACAGATTTATTTTGTCATAAATGGCATCGCTAATAATGGCTAATACGCTCTGATTGCTTATTTCTCCAAGTGCACTTAATCATTTATAATAACCTCATAGTTCTGCTGGCTATACCGGTTATAGTGCCGGTGCATGAATGAGCACAGTAATTTGCTTCTGCTCCTTATCATATATTATAAAGAATCTTACAAGCCTCACCTAAAAGCAAGTAGAGAAGGAAAAAATAAGCTGTGTGTTTACCATTGATTTTAAAAGGAAACTATTCCCATTTACAGGGTTATACTAAAAACTCCTGAGGAAATTAAGAGTGTAGAATAATTATTAGGGCTTTAGCAGTTTACCTAGTAAACTTTTTCTCTAGTGAGAAAAGGAAGAAAGTTGTTATTCTTATATCAATGTCATCTTTTTTTTTCCTGTAGCTTTCTTGTTGATACATGAAATGTTGTAGTTAAAGGGCATTATTACAACTGCATGCATACTCAAAGCTGATCTTTGAGTAGTTTTATGTACTGATAAAGTAGAAATGCAATAAAGCGTAACTGTAAAGGTTAATTAATATGACCATATGGTTACTTGGACTTGGAGACTTGATGTATTGTCCCTCAGGGCCAATATAGTTGATGAAATCTGAGTTTTTTGTTTCCAAATATTCAAACTGAGTCACTGGAGTTAAATAAATACTGTTGAGATTATCAGCAAAACCTTTTCATTATCAGCTGTGGGTTATTTGCTCCCTTCATTTATCTTGACTCTCAAATACAAGTGACCTGGCTGATAAGTCTTCTTGAAAAAACAGTGACCATAATGCCATTTATTGCACATAGTTCTCACAGCTGATTTTCAAAGGCCATAGTGCATCCAAGATAATTGTTCAGCCTTCTGTGGTAAAGAGAGCAAAGACCTTTGCTAAGGTGGTCATTTTGAATGTCTGCTTCTGTCCCTCTGATCTGCAGAGGTGATTTTCATCTGCTCCATCTGTTGAGGACAGTTGGCTCTCTGTGTGTTTGTGGCACCTCTGAAACTTAGATACCGACTTTCCTTCTTGGACTATGTGAATTTCCGTCCGTGGTCGAATACTCTTGTATTACGTGCATCTGTTGTTTTAGACAGAGCCTCATTTCAGTCTTGTAAGAGCATTTTGGTGTCTCACTGTGATTCACAGCCTCCTGTGTTACGTCTCTCTTAGTGTTCGTATCGCTTCCCAGAGGTATGTGCAGTAATAGTGTCAGTAACTTACCACAGCGCAGCAAGTCAGCAGCATTTAATCAGGAAATCGGATGAGAAGTTCAGGCTTCCTCTTCTAGATCCAAAGCATCATTCTTCTGGAGGAGTACTCTGTTCAGTATTAATAATGCATTGTTTCCATATTGTGTCTGTTTCCTCTTTCCTTCTCACAATAGTTTAACATCTCCTTCCTTTGCATTCTCTCTACTTAAATGTGCCATCTGCTATACTAACGCTGCCAGCTCCATTGCCCTGCACCACCTGACAAGCTGCTGTGAAGATGAATGATATTTATCTAATCTGAACATTTGGGGATAAAAGGGAGAAAATGAGTGCTGACGAAGGAGCTAATATGCAGTGGTTTTGTATCCTAGGGGCAAGAACGTTATATTCCACAAGTTGCAATTTTACCTCTGGGAACAGGTAACGACCTGTCTAACACACTGGGCTGGGGTGCAGGTTATGCTGGAGAAGTCCCTGTAGAACAAATCTTGCGAAATGTCATGGAGGCAGATGGAATCAGACTGGACAGGTAAGTAACAGTGGGAAGATAAATCCTATAGAACCAAATACTACCTATAGCTCTACTGATAACCAGTTGCAGCAGTAAAGAAACACATGTATGTAAAGAAACACAAGTATTGCTGGGCGGAACTGCAAAATAATTGAGGTCCAAAATTAGTTCTTATGTAGTTGTTCTACAAGGTTTAACTGTTCCATAATTTAACAAAATTTGAATCTTTTAACTTGATCCCAGTATAGATACGAGATTCCTAACTACTGCTTTGATACCAAGTGAGAACAGTCTGTTGTGAGTCTAAGTAATGGCTGTTGTTTTTCAGGTGGAAGGTTCAAGTAACAAACAAAGGATACTACAACTTAAGGAAACCAAAGGTATGGTTTGCAAGTGTACATAGGGATTCTGTGGAATACCTGTATGTTTATACTTATTTTTCTGGTAACCTATTTCCCATAGACACTGTGACTTTTAGATCCTAATAATGATATTTCATAAGACCATAACTAGAAGTTCTGTCTTACAGGTATTCACAATGAACAACTACTTTTCTGTAGGACCTGATGCTCTCATGGCTTTAAATTTTCATGCTCATCGTGAGAAGACTCCTTCTCTGTTTTCCAGCAGAATTATTAATAAGGTTTGTTTTGTAAAGTGACATTTTCTTCTTGTAGTTGTTAAGGCTATTTTTTGTTTTAAATTGTTTTACTTCTCTACTTCCTGTATTGTCTTTTTCTAACAGTGTTTTCTGTTCTCCCTGTTTTGTTCTGGTTTTGTTTTTTTTCCTTTTTTCTTTGTGCTTTTTTTTTATATAGGCTGTTTATTTTTTTTATGGAACCAAAGACTGCTTAGTACAAGAATGTAAAGATCTTAACAAAAAGGTTGAGGTAAGTTTTTTAACTTGCTTGTGTCTTTCAGCTTACTGAAAAATCCTACCATTTGCTTTAGCCTCAGAGACTTGCATAAGTGAGAGTTCCTTTTTCTTTTATTTATTAACAGAAATTTATTACAGCTTAAGTTATCTGGTGACATCAGAAGTTATTATTTAAATAGGAAAACACATCCATCCCTATATGCACAGGGCCAGTTTTTCTTCAAGTGAAAGCCTATTAAATGCATAAAGAGAATAACTAACTAGCTCATGCTGAAGTTCTGAATTTGATCCACAGTAATTAACTTCGGTTTGTCTTTTAAAGCTAGAGTTGGATGGTGAGAGAATCAAGCTGCCCAATTTGGAAGGCATCATTGTCCTGAATATTGGATACTGGGGAGGTGGCTGTAGACTCTGGGAAGGAATGGGTGATGAGCCTTACCCCTTGGCAAGGTACACTGGGCATCTTTTCCTTTTTTTTTTTTTTTTTCCCCCCCCTCCTTTAACAGAAGGCTGTGCTTATGTAGCCAGACTTGTCTGAAAGCTGGTGAATTGCTCCTTGCCTTTTTTGCGTGGCTTCCTTCGCTGTTCAACATGGTTGGTTGTCCAGCACAAATAGATTGTTTAAACATATTTGTGGAATAATTTGTCTTCTCTATAAGAGGAGCCGTAAAAGAACTGTGTAATATTTGGACAGGTATTCTACAACTCACGAGTGTCAGTAAAAAGAGTCTCCTTTCTTAATTCACAGACATGATGATGGACTTCTGGAAGTTGTTGGCGTTCATGGTTCTTTCCACTGTGCCCAGATTCAGGTGAAACTAGCAAATCCTGTCCGCCTAGGGCAGGCACATACAGTGAGGGTAAGTGGTGTTTATGAACCTGTTTCCTTAAAGTTTTTTAATACAGAGAATAGAATCTCAAGCACTGAACTGCCTGAAGCTGCAGTCTGCAGTTGAGCTGGATACTTCTCTTGCATAGTAAAAATTAATCATGTCATAATTCACAGCCCTCTGTTGCTGTGGTTGGTGGCCTGAGTGCAACTAATTATATACTGAGTTTCTCTCTGGTCCTGCTGCAATGGTGCTGCACCAGTATATCATACTTGTAAGAGGTGTCTTCAGAGCTACTTTGAACTGCTGTCATTGTGTGTTCTTCTGTTCGATACTAGCTGATCTTGAAGAGTTCAAAGATGCCGATGCAGGTGGATGGAGAGCCCTGGGCTCAGGGGCCCTGCACTGTTACCATAACTCATAAGACACATGCACTTATGTTGTATCACTCGGGTGAACAAACGGATGACGACGCTTCCAGCATGTCTGAACCAGACCACGCAAGAGAACAGACAGATGAAGATGTATAGATTTTGCAGAATTTAACGTAATGCAGCGATGAACGTCAGCTCATTTAAAAACACTAATTTGGATTAAGGTTTATGATGTAAATTCATACTTGTGAATGAACTAGAACTGAGGAAAAAGCCATGCTTTTACCTTCATGGAAACTTTCACAGCTGAATTACCACAACGGGTTTGCCTTTTACACTGCTGGTGATGCCCAGCCTTCCTTTCTAGCTGGAGGAGTTAGTTACTTGAGTGGCAGGAAAGAGACCGTTACTGCAGCCCTTCCTTGTTCTGCACGTACGCAGCGTAGCTTGCAAAATGTTTGATACCCTTGGAAGGGCGAACAGCTGTGAGTTTGGCCTGCTTCCTTCTGCCCTCTTCCTCAAAACAGTTCCAGAGCAGAAAATCAGACCAAGTAGGATTTGGGCTGATTTTCTGACAACAGCCTGCTCCTGGCTGACATCTGTTCCTGGGAGCAAGACAAATACTCCTCTGTCCACCTGCTTGTGCAGTGCATATCTAATGGGCTTGACTGGAAGAGCAGAGGATCGGGGAGCTCTTGGGAAGGTGGTTAGCATGAAAGATGCTTTTGAACTAAATGTGTCTGGAAACGTTCTGTTAGTGAATGACCTTTTCTAGTGGCTTACTAAGCCATAGGTAGAGTACTCCTGAGGTTCCAAGTACACAAAATAATTGTACTGTGATTTGCACTGAATGATCCTGTAACTGACTCTGCTTCGGTTCAGTAAGAGACTAATTCTAGTTTTTGTAAATAGCAACATCGTAGTTCTGGAGGAAGCTTTTTGGAGTAAAACTTGGGCAAAGCAGCTGTCTTTTTTTAGCTGTTTGGAGGAGAGTTTTAAAGAAAACATGACGATTGAAAAACGTACCTGTTTTTTGTAACTACCTGAAAATGGTCAATAGTAAGTCAGTCTCTTAACTGTTTCAATTTTAAACATGGAAGTTGAGAGCTAAGTCTGCAGAGTTCTGGCAAGTTCTGGCATTGATGTCTACAATCTGACTGTGGGGGAAAAAAAGCATGGAAGCACTTGCTTTCTGGCTGGCTTTAAGGGAGTCAAGGATACCTTGTCAGACCTGAAACTTCATTTCCCATATGAATATAGGGCATGAAAAAGATTCTTGGTCTATAGCGATAGCAAAGGTTGAGAACACACAGAACCGTACATGGAAAGTGTCAGTCTGGTGTATCTGAAGCTTCTCAGGTTAAAAGCTTCTCAGGTGAAAACAGCTTCATGGTTAACAGAAGTAAAAATTTGCTTCCTTTTATATTTTTCTGTTATAGGTATTTTAAGCCTGCAGAGCTATGTTATGTATTGAAGCTTAACACTTGTCACTAAATAATTCAGTTGAGTCCAGTTGAGTTACTGAAGGTGATCTTCCAAGGATCAGGAAGAGAATTTCTGCTCAGTGTACACTGCATAAGCTGAGGTCGTAAGAGAAGCTGAGAGCTTTGGTCTGAAATTTGAATGTTGCTGCTTTTGTCAGTGCTCCCCCAGCTCCCTCAGTCTTTTCTTTCCTTTTTTTTTTTTTTTTCTTCACGCTAACTGAAAGCGATACCGTTGGGGAAAGTAGGCTGTTTCTAGGTTTTGTAAAATGAAACTGTTTTTCATAACCTATAAAATGGCGTTTGCATTAATAGTGAATGAACTATTTATATTTTAAAATAATTTATTGAAACCTTGGCAAAGTCAGTATTTTTAAAACCTTCAGTTGTAATCCTCTTCGGAGAGCATTTTTAACTTGATGGTGTTTGTTGTAGAAAGCATCTGTACTAGAACTTAAATACTACTGATGACCAGTGAATTTATAGCTGCCTGAAAATGTGACTAGAGTGTAATGAACTGTAAAGCAGAAGCTGTTTGTAAATTCCATGTTTGTTAGCCTTAGACACCTCATTTTAATTATTTTATTGTATGTAAATATTGAGAAAAATTAATACTTAAATTGATGTAAAAAATGTTTAAATTACCCCAAAGTATGCTATGTTAGCTAAATCCACTATCTTCTTTTTAGTTAGGAGGTTCAATTTGTATTTGCTTCAAAAATCTTATTGGATAAGGTGGATTTTTTCTTTGTTGGTTGTTGGGGTTTTTTTTAAGTAACTTATATCAGCATCCTAAAAACAGTTAAATTCTCTATGCTATGGTTCTTAGGTAACTATTGTTTACAAACAAAAGACGAGTCTCTGGAAAAGCTGGGTATATGTGATGAAAGGCAGTATTTTCTCAAGAGAAATGATGCCACTGGCTACTTAATCTGAACTAATTCTAAACTATTTAAAAGAGTTACCTGAAGTTGGTCAGATGATTATTCAAATTGTTTTATAGCATAACAACCTTGAACTTTCAAAAACATCACTCTTTCAACTCCTGACATCTAGGAAAAAAAAAGAAAATTATTGATGCCAAGACCTGGAAAGTCTCCCTTTTTTACAGTAGATCAGGTGGCCTCTCCACTTGGGCTTTTCCTGGCTGGGCACCAGTGATGTCGTACTGTGTTTGTGCAGGCAAGATCCTCCCGCTTACTGTGGCCTGCTGGAGTCCAGAGTCCAGTCCTAAATGTGTGAGATCCTCTTTGGGAAATGTAAATCTACCATTCCTTTTGGAGAAACAAAGCAAAATCAGAAGTGAAAGTGGCATCTAATGGGGCACTTGCTGGGGAGAACCCCTGGTGAATGGTCTTGTTTGCGCTGGACAGATCACCCCCTTCTTGCTTGTGGAAGCGAAGAGGTTCGTGTTTTCACAAACTGACAGTGATTGCAGCAAATGATAGGTAGCAAACACAGGCATTGTAAGCATGGGGAAGCCTCTTGTAAAATTGTATTTATGGTATGGAGAATATTCAGTAAGGTTGAAGTGTCTAGCTCCCAGTCGGACACGGGGTCATCCTTCTGTTGTAACTACATGTAGCTGTCATATGCATAACCAAAAAATGTTCTTTTTAAACATACCATGTTAGCACCAGAATCTGTTGGGAGGTGTTGCTGTTTCCAACATGCTGCCCTGTGATTTCAGTGTATCCTGCTTTCCAGCATGTTGCAAATTGGGTTAAAGCCTGTTTCGAGTTACTTTTATGGAATTGTTTTTAGTCCAACTGCAGACAGTAAATGTCAGCAGTGGGCTTCCAGATTCTGATGCTAGCATGAATGGACTCTTCTAATCGGTAATGTCGCTGTAGCCGCCTAATGTTGGCATGTGTGGGTTGTGACTGTAAAACTGTTAGATGCGTTTTTAAAATATTGTAGGTGCTTAAAGCACCAGCACAAACAGCTGCTCTGTAGCTCATCTGAAAACCCATCTGAAACCTGAAAATACTGCAGTACGTTCTCTCTCCAGAAGAGGGTCCTCTGCAGCTTGGTCTCATGTCTGGCATTGAAAAATCTTCCCTTCCCCTGTTACTGATCAACACTGGGGGGGGGGAGGTGAAAGTGATGTTTCAAAATGACAACTGAGTAGGTTCTTCCAGCAGTCTTCATACAGTGTATCTTGGTGTGAAAGGTACAGGGTGAGTAATACCACCCGTTGTCACACACTCGAGACTGAATGCACGTTTGTTTTTAAGTTGTATTGCTGCATAGGTGTACCCGCTGTCAGGTTCTGACTGTGGGTTCTCAATCCTGTGATAGGCAATACAGAAGACATAAAGATGCATGGAGAGCTCTGCTGTGGGTCAGTGTTTGCGTTGCTCAAACACTGCTGTCTCACACCCGTGTTGAGAGGATGCGTGTGCGTATTTTCAGGTGCATAGAACTCATCGTACGTTTGGTTTTACTTCGTGTTTTCACTTCAGCAATTCATAGCAGGGTTAAACTGTTTCAAATCCCACCTGTGTTTTGGATCTTCCTCTATGCCTGGACTTTTTGAAAAGGTGTCTGAAGCCCAAACTTGCATTCTTCATCTTCAGAAACGGAGAAGGTGAATGGCATTCACTTACGTGGGGGTTTTTCTAAGCATGTCTACTGTTCCTGGTGTTTAAAGCAGGTCAGGGTAGTATTTAGAACACACTTTTAATAGCACTCCGGAATTATTGCAGTTACTAAAGAACATAGTGTTGCGTTTCTTTCTACTGCAATGGCAATATTTCTGTTTTAAATTAATTTGGATTTATGTTAAAATTGGAACATTTTTTCTCAGCTAGCACTGTTATGAATTGCATTTCACGTTCATACTGTAAAGACCATACAGCATAATTTATGCATTTGATATTTTTTTTAATATGTTCGCTTCCGATGTTTCCTGTTCATAGGGTTTGGTTTTTTCCAGGTCTTGCTTTTCTTAAACACTAAATAACTTGAAAGAACTTTTACTTTAGTTAGA
Source organism: Ceryle rudis (assembly GCA_033439905.1). NCBI lineage: Eukaryota > Metazoa > Chordata > Aves > Coraciiformes > Cerylidae > Ceryle > Ceryle rudis. The sequence goes on from JAAGNO010026477.1 coordinate 12,972, forward strand.
AGCTTTAAGTACTTGCTCTCAGAAAACTGACTTTCTCCTGGATCCAAAAGAAAATGCCACCGTGCTTGAACACACGTGGAGAAAATCGTCTTGTTAATGCTTATAGCAAGAGAAAGTTAAAAGTTCCTTCAGCATAACATCAGCTGATTCAGATTGAGAATTTGTTCCCCTGCACCTTTTATCTTGCTGGTGTTTACAGCTACTCAATAAGTGCTTCTTTCCCTCAGTGATCAAATTACTCCTTTTTTGCTGGCTCACTTTCAGCTGAAAATGTCATTTGGGGCAGTATCAAATGCTCTGCTGAAATCAGGATAGTGAGCTTCTACCTGCTGTATCCACCATGCCAGCTAGCCTGCCAGGAAAGAAAACTGGAATGGCTTGACACAGCTTGTTCGTAGCCGAGTAACCAGCCTGTTTGGCTTTATCCACCCCACGTGGAAGATATTAGAAAGGACTCCAAAGGTCCCAGCCCCCCCCCCGACCTGTTTTGAAAATACAAGGTTAGCTTTTTGCTGCTGGGGAGGAACCTCCCCCTTCTCCACAGGTTCTGAGAACTGATCATTAAAGGTTCTGGTTTCAGTTTGGCCAGTTCCTTCTGGTTCTGTGTAACGTTGCACTGAAGCTCACAGCTTTTATATAATGTATGTTACTGTATCTCACTGGTTAAAAAAACAAAACAAAAAAAAACCCTACTGAAAGCACTGTACCTAACAGTTACTCTTTCTACGTGGCAACAACTGCTTTTTGGTAGAGCACCACTGTAACCTGGTTAGTTAATCTTAGGTAAGAGTAGGACACCGGGGAATCTTTGCATGTGTTCTAACTGAAATTCCTTTTCTGGTCTGTGTTTCGTACTGACTACTAGCGGTTTTCTTCCCTTGGAAAAGAAAAAAAAATGACCCTTCAGTTGGGAGTAAACTAGGATATCTGAACTGCTAGTACATAACTGCTCCTGTTGAATGTGAACCACTTACTTAAAAACACTCCGTGTTTTTTTCTGAGAAATGATAGCTGCTGCTTGAACACGGGAATGAGACAAGGGACACAACTTGTTCGTTTAGCAATTGAGCGTACTCAGAGAATTTACACATTATTTCAACTTTTAGGCCCCAATTCCAAAGGCACAGCATGATAAAAATTCATCTCGCTAAGAGTGCTGAATACCCAGTTCAGGTTTGGGGCATCTCAGGGAGAGACATCTAGCTGGAGTAAAGCCCTTGACTAACCCTAGTGATGTTATGCGGACTTACATTAGCTGAGGATCCGGCCCTTAGCTGTTCAAAAGTATGAATGTATTCAGAATTTGCTTTGTTTCCCGTGAATACTGCCCTGTTGACTCCACTGTGTACCCTCGCAGCAGCATCTCACTCTTTTTTTTTTTTTCCTTTGTTTCACTTGCAAGTTGTTTGGAGATTTGAGAATAAAAATAATTTTAAGAGTAAGTGGGAAATTATATGGTGAGTTTATTGCAATTTCTATCTTGAAAGTTTACATCCCTCAAAAGCCATTTTGTCCGCTACCAACTGTTGTAATCCTTAGAGTACCTCCAGCCATCTTCTCTTTCTAGGATTTTTATAGCTAAACAGAATGGATTTTTATTTTTGTAGCTTGTAACTTCAATATGTATAGTAGTTATTTCTATTTAGTAATTAGTGATCAGAATACTGTAAAAATGTTACTTTAAGACCTCTAACTTTACATTAGTAATAACTACTTAAAAAAAAAAAAAAAAATACCAGCATGTTAACAGCTTAAAAAAAGGAAATTATTCTTTAGCTTGGAAAAACTGTGATGCTGTGACTTAGGATTTGTATTGAAGGTGTTCATGCATACATTCTGAAGTTGCACTAAATAGGGGGAAATTGAGCTTAAAATGCCAGAAGCAGATCAAAAAGTAGGATTTATAACATCTTAGGTTTGGTTCGGTTTGGTTTATTTTGTCCAAGAAAGGCGACATTTGGGATTCAGTGTTGTTTTGATAAGGAGGGAGTGATGGGTGTACTCTTGACAGGACAGTTGTTTCCTAACGAGGCAGTTTGGGATCTGTATTATTTAGTGCCTGAAGATCAGGAAGAGCCATCTGCACCACTCCCACCTCTCCTCTCAGAAAACTAAGACTCGGAGCAAACCTGACTGCCTGTGGCTGGGAAGTGTACGAGATCTTACCTTGCAAAGAAATAACCAGCCAGTGTAATACTGAACCTCCACTATAACTGTTCAAAGTCAAAATTGGCTGATTTTTTCTTGACTTCAAGTGATGCTTCGAAGTCCCAAGTTGGTTTTGGTTTTGTTGTTTTTTAAAGAAGGGAGGCTGAAATGAGAGGAGGAAGTGGTGTTACTGCAAAATTTAGTCACAGAAAGCTGGGAAATGTGTTCTTGATTTGCTGGGTAGGCACAAGAAGCATGATTGTGTAAGACCTCTATAAATTCTGTTTGACCCTCCTTGGCTTCACCCAGTATTTCTGAAGCCCGTGATAATACCATTGTCCTCTCTGTGACATTTGCTCATATCATTACCCGGGAGTGATGTGCGTTCTTTGAGGACTTGGGCCAGGTTCTGCCTCTTAAGAAGCTGCAACTTCAGTGAAGTCACAGAACTCCACATGAAAACAAGTGAAACTGAAGAAAATTTTTGTCAGCAGTTGGTTGTATAATGGCCTCTCTTGTGGCTTAAGCTCCCCAAAGTCTCTTTTGAGAAACATCTGCTCCGTGTTCTTCACAGAAGTTTGTAAATACTGATTTTCACAGCACTGACCCTATCACTCAATTTCCTAATGCATCTTTTTGTTGTCTTGTCATTTGTATGGTATTTCTCTGTAGATTCAAGTGTGTGGATTAAAGTATTGAAACTCAGTTTTTCCTTTTCCTCACTATGCATTAAAGCAAAGGTGAGTTTTCACCTCTGTAACAACCTAAAGGTGATGGTACCTACCTGGCTTTTAGAGGGCTTGGTTATTTTAAGAAAGGAGTTGTATTTTGTTGAACAAAGCAGCCGTGCTTCTGCCCGAGATCCCTGCTGCAAAGTCCAAGCGTTGCAAACCTCAGATACACAGGAAAAAAAATCTAGACAATGTGGTAATATCATTCAGAGCTGAAACTAATACTGTTTGATAACCTTCAGTGATATCCAGGCTGCTGCTTGCCCACTTCTGGTTCATCCTCCTCGGGTATTCACCCCTCGGGGAAAGCTGAGTTCGTGTGGCTTTATAATAGAAAATGTTTAAAATGGTTTAAAAACCCCAGGCCTCAACAGCAAGATGACACGTCCAGATTGTTCCTTCTCACTAACATCAGTGATTTGGGATCTTAAAACAATTCATGATGCATGCACTTTATTTAGTCTAAGGGGGAAATAGGCCTTCCAATTTCTTACCTGCAAAGAGCAACTTCAAAACAAGAGTTTTAACGGGAGATGTTTTGGTGTTACCTGGTGTTAATACAAACTGGAGGCGGGAAGGCTGCAAAATACACACTGGGCTGTCCCCAAAAAGGGGAAACGCTGCTTCTGGAAGATGTTTAGAGATCAAGGGACTCCTTGCTTTCTCCTGATGGCAGCAGATGGGTTATCTTGGGCATTTGGAAATGAATAAATCCTCCTACGGGGCCACTCTGTCATAGTGTCAGTTCCCTCCCCAAGTCCTCTCCTCTGTTCCCTGATCTCATTTGCACAAAAGAGAGAATGGGCTCTGGCCTCTGCTCCTGTATTATGCCACAATCGAACCTTTTAAAGACTATTTGTGCGTTGTTTTCCATTCAAGCTGGGGTCAGAGCACAGATATTCAGCAGGTTTTTTCTTAGATGGGTAAGACAATAGTTTCACAAAGCTTTGAAGATCACTGGCACTAATGTTAATACAAGATCTAGGTTTAATACATTATTTTTACATGTTTTCAGAACTGTTGGAGCGAACCGTTCACAGCACCAACTTGAGCCAGACTTTAGCCTAAAGCTGTGTAAGTCACTGCAGGTATGTGTCGGGATCTTGGCAAAGGGCAAGTCAAGACTGAAATTATATTTCTGTCTTTTGATAATAAAAATAAAAAGATTTGTAGAGTGAAAAGTAAAGGAGGGGGGAGGGGGGGTGTTTCCAAATGAGATTCAAGGAGTCTGGTGTTGGACACTGGATGTCTGGAGCTCTGATTCCAGGAAGTCCCCTACATCAAATGTATTTTCCTCTTAAGGAAAAGCCCCAGTTGCAGAAATCTAAGGGACAAACAGCTTCTCTTCGCTTGTGCATCTGTGGGCAATGTGAGAACACGATGCTAACCACAAGGTAACAGATGGCCAGAGGGTCCTGGTGACCGTGGGCACTGTGGCGCTGAGGGGGGAACAATGTGCTGCGGATCTTCGCATGTGCCACCCAGCAGCGCCCAGGGCCATTGTCCCCAGCCTGCTGCGAAATCCCGATTCCACGCTGAAGAGCTGCAGAAAAGAGCCTTGCTCCCTCAGACCTGCACAAGAGCAGCACCCCGTGTCGTTCATTGAAAATATGGAAAGGGCAATGCATATAGAAATCTAATTATTGGCAGGCACAGCCTGGCTTTTAGCATGATAATTGCAGGCCCTTGTGCTTTCTTGTGCATGGCCCCCTGAAAGGTACAGAGGAAAGCAGCAGTGACAACTATTGAATTTCCATCAGTCATTCAATGTTTGCTTTGATTATGTTGACACGATTTTTGTTTGTTCCGAAACTGCAACGAGAAGCTGTTATTAATCACTTTTAAATATTTTAAAGACCAAGGGGAGCTGCCGAGCCCGGGTGATTGGGAGCTCTGGGCGACAGCCGCTCAGCGTTGCCGATGGGGAAGCGTCGCTGAGTGCACCGCCTGGTTGAAGGGGTTTACCCCTGGTGGCATCGCTCCCTGACGGGGCCCGGCGGTGCTCGCAGAGCGACCTGGGGGCGGTGGCGGGGGGCGGCGAGACCCCGACATCCCTCCCTCCCCCTCCTCCTTTCCCTCTCCTTTCTC
>JAAGNO010026478.1:0-26091 GCA_033439905.1 Ceryle rudis
TCCAGGGATCACGGGGACTCCACCCCTGCCCTGGGCAGCCTGGGCCAGGCCTGGACAACCCTCAAGGGGAAGAAATTGTTCCTCAGGTCCAACTTAAACCTCCCCTGATGAAACTTGAGACCGATTCCTCTTGTCCTATATCACTTGTTACTTTGGAGAAGAGACCAACCCTCACCTGGCTCCAGCCTCCTGTCAGGGAGCTGTCGAGAGCCAGGAAGTCTCCCCTGAGTCTGCTTTTCTCCAGGTCACTCCTCACAAGACTTGTTCTCTAGACCCTTCACCAGCTTTGTTGCCTTTCTCTGGATGTGCTCCAGCACCTAATGCAGAAGCATTAGTCCCCAAATGCAAAAGCATTTTCAAAAAGTCACACCTGTAAACACGCAGTGGACTGCAAGGGACATTGCCCAAGCAACAAATGCATCGTACACAGCAGCCAGCAAAAGACAGTTCCCAAAGGGCTAGACAAGGTCCCCAGACTGCAGCAGTCCCTATCTATGGCCACACTGAGAAGGAAAAAGCAGCAGCCTAAGGAATACAAGATCTCTTGATGATGATTAGAAATGTCTGGGGCTAATAAAAAGAAGTTTTGTGGGTTTTTTTCTAATAAGAATAACAACATACTTCAAGCACATATGTGAACTGTGCATGGCTCACCTTAGTTCCCTCTGCTGTGCCAGCAACTGGACTGTGCTCATCTGCAACTGTGGAAATGCTGAAAAAGAAACCAAAGTGTTTTCATTCTTCTCAATCATCTTCATCACTCACCTTCGACCACTTTTTGACTTGCCCAACTGCTCTTATGATTTGTTCTGCAGTCGCACTTGCTTGTTTGGCACTGGTCAACTCGATCAAATAATCTAGGGGAAAAAAATAAACTTCTACCCCAGCAGCAAAATGACATTTGAACAAAGCTCTTAATATTTGCTTGAGGGAAGGAAAAGACAGAAGGACTTTGCAGCCTTTACCACTGCCAGATTGGAAGGTAACATTTAATGGGGATGAATATTAGTTCTGTCAGTTAAAATAAAAGAAATATTTGTACAATTTTAATTAAAAGCTGCCTAAATGTGTTTACCTTTGTTCAAGAAAACCACAAGAGAGTTTTTCCAGTGGGGGTGTTTTTCCAATAGGAAATTGGTGCATTTTCAAGTTCTGTGGTGGGTGGAAGTCTTTGAGCACTGGTGTGGTTTGATTTGCAGCTGTATCCTCAGGGTTATGAAGAACAGAAGGAATGCTCTGAAGCAAAGCTCTACTGGTTGATCTTGGAGTTGCCAGCTTTTCACAAGTCTGCTGGGAAGATCTGCAAGGTGTCTTTGAAAGCAAGCCTGAAAAAAGCATTTAATGTTTCATTTTTACAACAGTTTCCAGAAGAAGAAATGAACTGTTTGGATTCTAGCTAACATCAGTATTGTTTCCTGCTTCCTGAACTGTTTTGTACAAATAATGTCTATAAGATTTCAATATAATAAGAGGAGAAACTTAAAAAGGTGACATGAGGAGGTCAGTAAATTACTTGATAATAAATTTAATAAACTACCTTAACTCTAGGCTAAGCTACTTAGTAATGACTATCCCTTCACAAAGAACCTGAAACAACGAGACTTGCTGCTCTGATTAGCAAGTCCATCTGGTGAAAGCTATCATTACCTAATGGGAAAGACTGAAATTAATTTTAATAGAATTAAAATGACATGGATTCAGAATTAATTCTTATAAGAGATTCTCTGCTAGGACTTGCTTAAACCCAGTGTTGCTCAAAACTTTTCAGAAGGTCTCCTCTACTAATGAGAGGTGTACAAAAAAAAATTTCTAGTCTTGTGATGAGGAAAGAGATCTAAAAAAAAAAAAAAAATTAAAATGACATGGGAAATTCAACATCAACTTACAAACTAGAAATGGGAGAGAAGCAGAACAGCTCCCAGTGAGTCAAGAATTACTGGGAATACTGGCTTCACATAGATTGCAGTGAGATAAGAGACTGAAAATGAAGTTCTATTTTAAGCATCTGCTAAAAAACCCCACCTATGAAACAGCTTTTATAGCAGACTGGAATTACCTTACAATCTTGTTGCACATAAATACGGATGGGGGGTATACTTTATTTCCAGCTTTGAAGACAGAACTAAAGGAGATTTAGTTCAAAACAAAAAGTCCAGTTCCTGTCTTACAACCAGAGGACATTAGCCTGCATTGACTTGGATCAACAGGTTTATCAGCTAGGTCTGGGAATACTCAGATTAAAACTCTATTGTTAAATACACGCTGAAAAAACATCGACCAGCAGCTCTTACTTCTCTGCCTAAGCAGAGATTTCATGGTGCCATAATCACTCAAATCAGTACGTTCATGTAGAACAGTTTACTTTGGATCCCTGACCTAATTAACCACTAGTTGAAATATTAATTGTGCCCAGTACTGGAGCTGTATCCAGTATAAACACCGGAATTCCTCTTCCCAATGAGATTGGTTGTCCTTCAGTACTTTCAAGTCACAGAAATCACAATTATGCTTCACCCACCTGGAAAGGTTTTCACAGGGCTTTCAATTCTGAAAAATCCCGCTTCAAAAACCACTTTTTCTACTTCTGGTAGTTTCTCCTGATGTGTACCATCAACAGCTCTGTCATGCTTCATTTTATCCCTCATAGCTGCTTTTATAGCAGCAAGTCTATTTCGGGCAGCAGCTCTTCCAGCTGCTCCCAGCTTTGGTTTAGCCACTCCATTTGGAATAGTGCTTTTCTGAAATGGTAAGAAAGTTCAGGTCACATCTGGAAGCTTCGGAGAGAAGCCGCTGCACATGAACATCTACACAACTGGTAGCCACCCAGAGATGACAACCAGCACGAGACATGCTGGAGATAAGGTCTCCGTTCATCTCCAGAATGTCTCGGACTGCCATTCAGCTCTTAAGGTTAGAGTTTGTGGTGATAATATTAAGGATTATTAATAGAGGGTCTGCAGTTCAGAAATAGTCAGTACAATGATTTTTTTTCTAACAACTTCAGTGAACATTTCTGAACAGTGGGATACAGGGACTCCTAGTGGCAGGGAGACAAAGTCACTGCAGGACAGGCATCAGTCACTCAGTGAAGTCTCTCTTGGCACTCAATTTTTCAAAGGAAGTTTTATGTCTTGTACCATCTGTAGGGGTCTGACATTTAGAGGCAGCTCAGACAACACTCCCTCCAGTTTCCTGTGCCTGGAGTCAACCTTCGTATCATTTTATGAGGAGTTGAGCAGTCTCAAGGAACTGAATGGAGATTAGGGAACACGGATATGACTTGTGCAGTCATCAGAAGAAATGACACATTCCAAACCAAGCAGATAAAATAGCTTACATTAAAGCTTATCTTCCAATAAACAGTAACTTACTTTTGGATAGCGTCAGATCCATTTGTGCTTAGAGAATTAGTTTAACACTACCCATGGTGCTGTCTTAATGGGACACCATTATAACTCAGCACTCACAGCTCGGAACTGGCAGTCACTGCCAAATTCCTGCGTGGTTTCCTTTTCAGTTAAGTCAATGCCAATACCACTGGCTCATATAAAGAGTTCTAAATCTGAAGGGTAAATTTCTATTCTAAATTTAATATATTTGTCTTGCTAGCGAAGAGTCCAATGACTCCAAGAGAGTTCATTGTTAATACTGAGTTCTAATCATCCCAGACAAAACTGGTATTACAAACACCAACTAACACGAGTGTGTTTGGGAGATGCAAGGGAAAAGGGTGTGTCTTGAGAGAAATCTCACTGCATTTTTAAACACCAACATCTAAAGCAGCCAGGCTTTAGAAGGAGCTTCTGTTTAAGAAGAGTATTCATTCCTGCAATAGCAGCTTCCTAGTTACGGGAGATAAAACACCGTTGCATCTCGATGCCTTAGGAGACACAATTAGGGCTAGTTGTACCTTGACAATTGCCTTGCTTGGGACATCAAGTGGTTGCCACTTATTGTCTTGAAGCTTCTTCAGATTATCAAATTTCTTATTAACATCTTTGATCTATTGGAAAGCCCAGAAAAGTCCAGTTTTAATTTTTAAGATTTAGCAAATTCATAACATTTCATTTGTATCCTAAAGTCAGATAAATGCTTCAATTTACTAAGTACTTTTGCTTTAAATACAGAAGTAAATTAAACCACTAAGCAATATAAAGTATTCCATGTTCAGATACAGTTGACATGAAGGTTACATTAACATACACAAACTTCAGATCAGACGACAAAGTTGGTCTTATTTCTTCAGTTTAAAGGTTAGTAGGGGAAGTATGGTATTGTTCAGTGAGATCTAACATCTAAAATGAAGGAGCCAGTTTACAACCTGTTCTCCTACTGAACTTAAGCACTTTGACAACAGTCACATCTAAGGAATGCAAAAGAACACATTGCACAACAGCCTTTATCCAAACAAGGAGTCTTCCAATATGTTGGTAGCAAGCCGTGCAAGCTTGTTTGCTCTTTCAAACTGCTGGCCTGAACATCTTCCTGATGCAACCCGTGTTTGTTCATGACAAACTGGCTCTGCAGCGTTACCTCCTCCCTGATGGGTACTCAGGGAAACAGCCTTGTTCTCCTTGCCTTTGTCATGGACACACTGGCCTCGTTGGCTAGTAAGGCCACACAGAGCTTATCTGTGTACAGCGGACCAGTCGCTGATGTGACAAGTCCTTTACATCCTCCCTGAAACTCAGAGGACAGAGGGTGCAATTCTGTTACTCCAAGGTTATCTAAAGGAAAAGGTTGGGAGGCTCCAGAGAAACTTGAGCTGCTCCCAGATACGCTGTAAGCACAGGGAAACCCTGTTTTTCCAAGTTACGGGTTCTAGCAAAATTCCCTTCAAATATTGCTAAAGCAGCAGATCAAATCCTTATGCCTTCTGTAGGGAATTCAAGACCTGTGACTAGAACCTTAACAAGAAATAAACCATCTTTGCCTTTACCTTAAATAGTTACAAGTTCCTTTGTTGAACGTTGGTTTGCAAATACTGTCAGCTCTTTCAACGATTTATAATATTATATTTTTTTCAGAAACCAATGGAAATATCAACAGAGAAAGAGAAGTGAAGGTTTTCTAGCACCTCGGCTCAGCCCTTTAAATAAGGTTATTGCAGTTTCTGCATTATTCTCAGACTACTTCTCAGATGAGCTCCAAGAGTTTTCCAAAAGCTCCCAGCTTTTGGTCCGGGTAGGCACTGTGACTGTATCCTCACTCCAAACCAGAATAAGACTTGGCTAGACGCCTTTGTTCCAGAGAAAACCAAGATACAGAGGCCACAGGAAGACACAACAGATGAACTGATCTGTGAATTACAAATCCTACTATGATTCACTATCAGAATGTGTTAAACAAGGACCTGCATTTTTTACATTCAGAAAATAACTAGAATCTGAATATTCAAACCCCAAAATAAAATAGTTTCATTCCATTGTTTGTAAATAAGCCCAACAACTTTATTCTAATCAGTCAACACGCAATAACGTACCTGAAAATGAACCATATCCCAAAAGCCATCTAAGTCTGTACACGTTGTTTCTTTTTCACCTCGTTTAAATTCACAATTATCCACCAGTCCTTCAAACTGCTTGAACCTTTCTGCTATGAGCAGTCTTGTCTGTCCAACTGTGGTGCGAATAAGATCTATAGCTGACAGCAACAAGAAAACAATAAAGTACACCTTGGAATAATGCATCATTTCACAATTAATAAAGCATTTGAAGAGTCTGGAATTTGTTTATTGTTTGAAGTATGTTCATCTAGTGCAAAGCTGCAATATGAACATACCTATCCATTGAACTGCTCGAAACTTCCTTCTAAATAAATGTTTATCTCTAAGATAAACATTGATGAACCATCAATGGCACAATAAGGACACTTATTCTATATTAAAGCCTAATTTTATTTTAAAAACTCAGCTTGGTTAAAGTTCATACATTAACAAACACTTAAAACTGACAACGCAAAAACTACTTCAGTGTGCACTTTGTTCACTTCAGTGTCAGTCGTTACCACGTCAAGTGCTACACCTACATTTTACTCTTAGGAGATGCCTTTTTGTCCCGAGGCAGCTACAACTCTAAACGTGATCCAATTCAGTTATTACTAAGCACTGTAGACAGTGCTATTTTGCAAACCTATTCAGATAGATGTACTTCCCCCTGTTCCCTTCAGTTACCATAACACCCACTCTGGAGCTGGTAACAGTTCAGTCTTACCATCCTCTGGGATATCCAGCTCCAGTTTTTCATCCCAGTGGAGGCACTGAGACAGCAGCCTCTCAGTCTCAGACTGAAGAACGTTTCTACAAATAAAGAGATAGTGAAAAAATAAAGTTTTGGAGAATATTCTAACTGCTTTCACTACTTGTGACTGTTAATGGCTACTATTGTTTTGCTTTCAGAGAAGGTAGGCTGGCTGTGAGCAGAAGCCAGTAGATGCTCAGTAGACTAGATTGCTTTAGCCTGCTGACTGGCTGAGAAGCAATTTATTTTCTACTGCTTTCAAGCTTGTCTTCCTTAGGACAAGGTGTTACTCCTCAGGATTTTGTTCTTGCACTAACTATTGTGCAAGGGAGGACAGGAATATGTGCCTACTCAGGTCACGGCTGACAGACACCAACCACCATGAGCTAATCTTCACTAGATGTCTCGTTACCCGTGTGAAGGGCCTCAGAACAGATGCCAGGGAAGTGAAACAAATGCACACAAACCTGAAATAGGGCACATCATGCACTTGCTCTCTGATATCATCTGACTTTGTTTCAAGAGCTGTTGTATCTGTAGAGACAGGAGTGGTTTCACTTGATCTCTGAAGGGAAGTTTCCTCATCCGATTCACTTGCTGAAAAATATGAAAGGCATTCGTTCAGAAACTGGTGAAAACTAAAAACATTAAACCAATAAACTAAATGTGAACTTCCTACCTTTCTCTCCTTTCCGACTGGTAGGGGCTTGCTGTTCTTGAATGCCTTTACCAGCAGGTGAAACTTGAATTTCTAAATTTGGCTCTTGTGCCTTAGTTTCACTGGATTTTCCAAGGATATTACTGAAAACAAACACAAGGTACATTTAGAGTTAAGACAGACCAAGAAACTGACATCAAATATGGCCAAATACACAGAAATGCCCAGTGTGAAAGCAAATCCCACCCAGAGAACTCAAGCAAATCTAATTAAAATGAATAAATTGTGCTGAGATATATACAGCACGGTCCCTGATATAGAGAGCTATATATATATAGGTACTTCTAAAGCAGAGAGAGCATGCTGGATTGTATCGCTCTCTGCTGTTCTGTTTGTTTAAGCACTGACAGCAATCATGGTGATCAGGTGTTTCACCACGGTTTGTTACACAGGGAATCTCTCTATAGAAAGCTGATGTTTTCTGTAACATCTTGGAGAGGTTTACTTGAATTTCAGGACATTAGAAGAAAATCTTACACTGGAGATGCTGAAAAATCCCAAAAGGCATTAGGTGTCAAAAATGCATTTGCCCTTGAAGGAGTCATGGGTGTAACTCTGTAGGTCACTAATCCATGTAATGGCTGAAACACAAAGTTTTGAGGTGCAAAAGAGCGCGTCCGGGGTCTCCCTGGAGCAGAATTGGTTTTGTCTTCTGCTGAGGTTTGTTCCTGTTGAAGTTCTACTGATGCTGAACGTTTAGAATCAGCTGCAGAACCTTTCATGGCTGGATCCAGTTGAGTATTTTTATCCTCTTCATGTTTAAAAGGAATTACCTACAACAGCACAAAGCGAACACTGTGTTATCAAATGGATGAAGCATCTACTATAGGCATGGGCTGAATTATCACATAACTGTCTGAAAGCCTCAAGAAGGGAACAGTTGCAGGTAAGTCACTTTCTATAATAGCATAAACGTAGAGAAGTCATGATTTACCAATAGGCCCAGTTGGTTTTGACACCTGCAAATCACTCTAGCAACAGGGGTAGCACTTCACGACAAGGAATACAACAATCCAAAGGGGCTAAAGTAGCGGAACACCTCACCTACCAAAACAATAATATAGATTAGCAAATGCTTGCTCCCACTGCTAGGAAAAAAAATGTTTTAAGGTGATAAGCTCCTCAAGAGCAGAGTTATTGGCTCCAAATCCAACCAGGCCTGTTGAACAATCACAGTTTATACAACATACTCTAATCCAAAGACCAAAGAACAAGCTAAAATAAGCTGATAGCTGAGGAATGCAGCACAAGACAAGTGCAGTTAGGACCACAAAATGTCATTAAAAGAGGAGAAGTTGTTCATCAATAAGTCAAATCCACATTCCTGTGAGATGAGTAACCAGATAGTCATACAGAACACATTTCTGAGATAACTATATTAAGATACTGTCAGCTCAAACCAGCCAAAAGCTTAGATTATTCTTCGAGAAAATATGCACCTTCAATCCACTGAAAGCCTTGTTATACTTTAGATACCTCTGCTTGGAATGCAAGCTTTGAATTCAACTTTTAACACACTTCTTGTAACGAGATGACTGAGGTTACAGCAAGAGTTTGCCAACTGGCAGCACAAAGCAACTCCTGCTGTGAAGAGGTGCTTAGCCAAGTGAAGATGGAAGTGCCTCTTACACCTCCTGTCAGTGTTTGTGCACGACTGCACTGGTTTCAAGACAATACTAAGCACAGCTGCAGTTATGCAGTAGGGGAGATGGGAGGTGTGAGGGAGACACGAGGTGAGGGGGAATAGTGGACTGCAAAGGAGAAAAAAAAAATCACGGGTAGCTCTTGTGCAGGACTGTCAGCACGTGAATGCACACGCAAACTGGGAACCTGGGCTGGAGGGCTACGATGAGCTGCTGTCTCTATGTAGAGGCAGAAGAGTTTTCTTACAGCAGTGACACTAAGAACCACGACGACTACCTTTAACTATGATAAATCACACCTGCCTTGCAGAGAATAACATTTCCAGATTTATTTTTTTCTGGTTTAAAATCTAAAAATGCTTTTCTTTCTTAGCTTCTAGAGTCTCCTATCATTACCTGAGCAGGAAAAGGATACAAAGAATGTTTCAAAAAGGAACGAACTCCACAAGATTTAGAAATGCTAGATAAAACCAATAAAGCTGGCCTCTTTTTGTTTTACTAGTTTACAGCAGATATGTAACAACTTCTCGTCCAACTGAAATCACTGGCCAGATTTTGACTAGTTAACAAGTCATTCATGTAAGCACTAAATTCTATCTTAATTTTGATAATATGGCAATATAAATACAGCTGCTTCCCAAAATCTGGCTTATTAGCAAACTTACTACTTCTGTGCTTGAACATGAGTACATTTGAGCTACAATTAGACTCTTGTTGGCTCTTAAATCAGTTTTACTGCTTTTCCATTTCAAATATTACATGACCTACCTCTGTGATGTCAGGCTTGATTGCTTTCTTCTGCTTCCCTACATTTGCTGTCTTTCTCTGTGACTGGTTACCTAGAATGAGAGAAACTCTGAAAGATCAAAAAGGCATCAGATGAAGAAAATCTTTCACCAAAAGACTGCCATAAAATTCCAATGGCTAAAGACAGGGACAAGTTGTTTCATTTTTTGAGTGGAAGGTGGCTAGAGGGTGGACACCTATTTGCAAAAGTTCATTCAAAAGAAAATCTGGCCCAGGATTTAACAGCCTATTAAGAAATGTATTGCCTAGAAAGGAAAACAGATTAACTCATTAGTCTTTAGATGTTGTCCTATATTAAAAATAAAAGCCACCTTATTTCCTTAGAGGCTGAAGAGATCAGGTCAGGTCAATTTGAGTTCATATTTTTAACTTCCAATGACATAGAATTTCTGTTGGTGAATTGAAAGTGATGCTATCAAAGGTGTGGTTTTAACCTGGGGTTAACTTCTGTCACATATAATACGAAGGACAATGCAAAACATGTGAGAGAATATCCCGAGAACAAGAATATATAACAAAAAGTTCCCCTTCAGTAACCACCATGTATTCCCCTCTTCCACAGGTGAACACGGACAAAGACAACTTCCTCACCTGAGGAACACGGGCTCTCATCTCTTCCTGAAGTACCAGTTCCTGGTCTCAGACTTAATAATCACAGGTCCTTAAGCAGTGATACACCAAACTGGCAAATCTTTACCAGTTCTGCTTTTGTTCTTTCAGTTTATAATTCCCATATGGATATTGATCCTGCACACTGACAGATTTTATGGGAAACTCTCCAAAGTTGGTTTCAACATCTTGATTTAAATATTGCAATAGAGTTCCAGATGAGATTCTAAATGATACAGTATTTAGACCTTCTCTTCTCTAACAATTTGGCATGATTTACATACAGTCTATCGAAGGAGACAGTTACACAGCAGAATGTGGTGTGCTAAGCAGTTCAGAACAAGCTGATGAGCATCTCTGCAGCACAACAGTGCCCGAGATACGAGCGAGATCCTAAAGACAAAAGAGCTGTCTTAGTACACCATTTGACGATGAGTCTAACAGCGGCATATACACACATATGTTGTTTCCAGTGCTTGCTCATCCAGTACTAGATGGTATCTCTCTACAGCACACTACTCCAAATACTGACGTATCAGGCTCGAGCTACACGAGCAGGACTATATTCATTGCCTCACTTACCAGTAGTAGCAGCAGTAGCTGTTGTTTTCAGCAGCTGCCTGGCTGCCGAGGCAGCTGCCCTGGTGATCCTTACATTTGAGGCTGTCTGGACTGCAGTCTGCAACACTGTAAGAAATATCAATTCCAGAGGTTTCAAGCTTAATAAGGAGCTGCACCCAAGTAATAAAACTGAAAGTTTACAGTTTGTAGCAATCAGAAAGGTGCACTAGCAATTATCAGTTGCGTTAGTTGGCCAGAATCAAGAAGGTTTGGGGTTTGTCAGTTCGGTGCTAAATATGGACAGCGCGGCTCAGCCTTGGCCTCGAGGCAATGCTCTGACGGATCAGGATTGACTGAAGATGTTTTTCTTGCACGGTATTATATCCAGAACCATCAAGGCACCAGTGTGCTAAAGGCTATGTACAAAGCTTAAAGAACCTTTCTCAGTGTTCTCCACACTTGGAGTCAACATCTTCCCCATTTTACAGCTGAAGCTTTCCAGAGAAATAACTTGCCATGGTTACCTGCACAGCTGGAAGCTTAAGCAAACCATCTGCCTAACAAAGTGATGCCCTGCTCTTCATGTGAAAGTATTCTAAGGTCTGAATTTAATGTAATCTAAAAGTATTCTTAAGATTAATTGCCCCTGAAATATTTTCTAAAATATCACAGTCACAGAATGTTAGGGGTTGGAAGGGACCTCTGAAGATCGAGTCCAAGCCCCTGCCAGAGCAGGGCAGAACTAGGGCAGATCACTCAGAAATACATCCAGACAGGTCTTGAAAGTCTCCAGAGAAGGAGACTCCGCAGCCTCTCTGGGCAGCCTGTTCCAGTGCTCTGTGACCCTTACAGTAAAGAAGTTCCTTCTTATGCTGAGGTGGAACTTCCCGTACTCGAGCTTGAATCCATCGCCCCCAGCTCATTCACTGTATTACCCATCTTAATCTTTTTCATCTTTCACGGGAGCTCTTGATTTCAAACCCTCCCTTTCTACATCTGCCTGAGATCCAGTGGCCCCACTTGGTTACTGTTAATGTTTCTTCATGTTGAATGTCAAGCTACAGCACTTGTGGAACATAGAATGACAAGTTGGGAAAATAATACTAGATCAATAACTCTAACTTTTGATTTACCCAAACATTCACTTCCTCAACATTTTCAGTGTTTAAATACGTAACACATTCTTGATTCAGTACAAAAAGAATAGTCATGTCTAGTGTGTGACATTTTTGTCCAAAATTAAATGTTTGGTTACATGAAATGATGTTAATAGGTCTTTTCAGTACTCAAAGGCACTACTGAAATTTGTTTCAATGTCTGCTACTTGATGATTTAATTAAATTGGTGATACAAAAGTCATTTCACTCCGAACTACCCAATGTCTTGCATTAACATCAATATTTCACATGACTTAACCTTATCTCCTTAAGGCATGGACAGCACTGTGGTATCAGGAAGAATTTCTAATCAAAAATATTCCACTCCCTTAAAGGTGGCCCAGGTTGGGGGTTGTGTTGCTTTCTTAAGAAATTTATTCAGTTGTCACACAGAAAGTGACAGATACAGAACAGGCTGTTGTAAAATATGCAAATCTAAGATGATAGTTATTTATTGATAAGACAATCACTCCTTTACTCAGTTGCACTAGTGTGCATCAGAAGTTTGGGCTCCTGTCTCCAACATTACACACTTTACCAGTAGACTACCCATTTCCAAACTGTTTTTGATGCTGAGCACACAAGGATTTTCATTTAGAGACCACAGACAACAGTATATCTGCTGGATAGACAGAAGACTTCACTGAAAATATTCTCACCATGTACACTTAGATATTTTTCAGGTTACCCACAATACCAAGGAAAAATGTCTATTTTATTTATGTCAGCTATTCTTCATCTTTCCAGGTGAAGTCACTTGCTCTTCTGTGATAGCAACAGCTACTATATGTGGTACTCTTTTCAGCACCAAACAGAAAGCTCTGCCCAGTTCCAGATGCTATGACAGCCAGCAGTTGTGCAATTCTGCCTCCTGACCTCTTTCTTTTCCCTCTCCAAGGGTGAATAATCAGTAACCAGGGTGGCTGGTATCCTGCATTCCATTTCCTCCAGCCTATAGAGGCAACAACTACATCTGGGGAGACTTACTGCAGCCTTTCAGTACATAAAGAAAGCTTGTAAGAAAAATGGGAACAATCTTTTTAGCAGGGTCTGTTGTGACAGGACAAGGGGGGATGGTTTGAAACTACACGGGGGGAGATTCAGACTGGAGAGGAAGATACATTTTTTAATTTATTTTTTTACACTGAGGGTGGTGAGAGCCTGGCCCAGGTTGCCCAGAGAGGTGGTCACTGCCCCATCCCTGGAGCCATTCCAGGTGAGGTTGGCCAGGACTCTGAGCAACCTGCTCTAGCTGTAGTGTAACTAGTGACAGAACAAGAGGGAATGGCCTCAAGCTGCACCAGGGGGGGTTTAAAGTGAACAACAGAAAATTTTTTTCACTGAAAGGGTTGTCAGGCATTGGAACAGGCTGCCCAGGGAGGTGGTTGAGTCACCATCCCTGGGTGTATTTAAAAGCCATATAGATGTGGTGCTTGGGGATATGGCTTAGTGGTGGGCTTGGTAGAGTAGGGTTAATGGTTGGACTCAATGATCTTAAAGGTCTTTTCCAGCTGTGACGATTGTATCATGCTGTGTCCTTGCCCACTGCAGGGGGGTTGGACTAGATGACCTTTAATGGTCCCTTGCAACACAAACTGTTCTGTGATTCTGTGCGGTACCCAGAGCCACACACTTGATAATCTGCCAGCTGCTGCCCTTGTCATAGTTGGTAGTAAAGTCCATCTTGAAAACTCCTCCTCGTTTCCTACACCCAAAAAACATACTGCAGATCTCTCGCAAAGATGTGCTTTACCTCCCTCCCATAACACCGCAAGCAGTCAGGAAAAAAACCCAAAACAAAACCAACACCACAGCAGCATCTTTCCAGATGCAGGGATCATACTACTTTCATACCTTTCTCTTTTTCAGATGCTTTGTCTGTACCCAACTGTTTACATCCTGCTTGTGTGGGTTGCACTCTACGCCCGTTGGCACAGACCTGCAAGAGAAGGTAATTTTGTGAAATATCACTTTTCCAGAAATTAAGCAGCCCAATTTCTTTCTTCATATCTCTATCCTAGGCTCCACTAAAACAAATGGTCAAGTAATTTGGCACAAAGGGCTTTTAGAAGTGAAGAGAAATTAAGGATAACTAAGACAGCTTGTTTTAGCCATGTGCCAACATGCGTTATCCAACAGATTATGAATGTTAGCAAAAGAATATTTAACAGTTCCAGTTTAATATGAAACTAGGTACCAGTTACTGCTGCAATTTAGTACATACTATGTGTTTTAGATACCAGTTTTCAGGAAAAAAAAAAAAAAACAAACCAACCCAATATTAACTCAGTTGTTGCTTTGTAAAGTTATGACTGGAACCCATCGAAGGCATTCAAGTTCTGGAAGGCAAGATTGCTAGATTCAAAAGCTTCTTTTCGAGGTTACTGCTGGTGAAGTTGCCCAACAAAACCTACTTTTTCACACAAGTGAAGGGACTGCAGAAGGGACTGCCAAGATTCACAGTAAAAATGGCCAATATGGCAGTGATTTTTGAGTGAAGAATGAACTGACTCTTTATAATCTGCATTCATGACAGACTTTCTGCATTCAAGGGAGACGCGCTAGTTGAGTCTCCAAGCCAAAACCAAAGTATGGAACTTCAGTCTCACCACTATCTCTACAAATATTTGCAGTCCATGCTGTCTACAATATTTCATATTGTAAAACTGATCCAGCAGATCAGTGCTTTTTTATGTTTGCATTGACCTAATCAAAATCTCCATAATTCAGTTCAGAACAATGTGGTCTCGCAGCTTGCTGAAAGCCTTTCTCATCTAATTTGCTGTCCTGGCTTGAGTGAGAACAGAACTAACTCTGTTCAGTGACTTTACTTTCCAGCTCAGTCTCTTCTACCTGACCACTTTCTGAAGTTAACAGCATATTTTCACAGGCAGTTTCTGCTTCTAGCAGTGATAATGCTTCATGTTTAGAGTTACTGCCACAGATTGGTGTGCTGACCAAGGCCACTGCTGAACCTTGTGCACCATGTTGGGGTGCAGAAAGTAAAAGGCTGTACCCTGTTGGGGGGAGAGGGCAGGGCAGGTGACCCCAAACTGACCAGCGAGGGATTCCAGCCCATGGAAGTCATATTTGGTACAAAGCTGAGGGATCGCAAGGGTCAAGCCGCTTCTTCAATGGCTGGCGTCCAAGGAGGACTCTGGGTGTTCTGCCTTCAATCCCAATCAGCATGTTCCTAAATTCAGTTCCAAAATCCAGCTCCTAAACCTGGTTCCCATCTGCGACCGAGTCCAGTCGGGGACTTCCCAGTGCTTGCTCCACAGCATCAGTGGCGACAGTGATACAGTTGCTGTCAGAGGGGTTGGGTTTGATATTGGTTTTGTATATATTCCATGTTATTAATATTTTCACTAAAGCTGTTTTAGTTTTATTTTCTAATCAATAACTCTCTCCCTTTTTCTCTTTCTCTACCCTTTGGGGAAAGGAGAGAGGTTAACAGAGAGCATCTGTTCTAGGTCTAGTGGATGGCCCTGCCCCTAAAACCATGACATTTGTCTTCCTCAGCAGGAAACCCTCAAAGACAACACTCAACCTGCAAGAATACAGCCCTGAGTTATGGTCTGAAGGCTAATTGCATCATTTTCTCTAACTTTAGTCTCTGAAGTTTATATAAAAAACAAACCGTAGAGGGCTTAGATGCAGCTGGTACAACAGTTTTTTCTTCTTGGTTCTTGGCCTTTGATCGAGTAATCCTCCCAGAGAAAGCAGGAGCTGCCTGGAAACATCCCCAAGGAAACAAGAATTAACACACTCATTTCTCCCCCGTGACTGTTAAGAGTGGGCAAGAAGCCCAAGTGTGAAAAGCAAAATGCCTGTGCAAAATGGGTCGAGTGTGTAATCTGAAAAACTTGAAAAGTCAAGTGGACTAAACAGGAACAAGTTCCCAGTTCTAAAATAACATAGTCATTTCATTTGTGGATGAATCATTCCAGTTTCTGAGCTTAGAACATAGTCATAAATACAAAAATCAACATATTGCCAGTGCTATTTCCAGCTTAGTTTAAAAAAAAAAAAGAGCTAAAATCCTCCCTTATTGTTCCTTATTATAAAATAAATATCAAGTATTTACAAAAACAAACTATTTGGCATAACATACATGTCATTTTGTATACAAATAGAAAAGTGAATATAGTATATTATATATACTTCATTTAGGTATTTAATATTGCTCTTATTACCTTCTCTTTTGGCTTCACTATCACTGGATCTTCAGCTACAAGTGAAAGAAATCCAGGTGCAGTTGGTCTATATAACCCAACTTTAAACACACCCTTTTTTGCTTTCTCTCTCTGCTCTTTCAGTTTCCTAAGTTCCTTTTCTTCCTTATAGCGCTGGAGCATTTCCTTGCGTTCATTAATCCTCTTGGTGGCCGCATCCGTAGATGGTTCTGAAGCAAAGATGTAAGACAGACGCGTTACAAAATCTTGAAGATATTTCTGAGCCAACAATAAGCAAGTCAGAAAATTTTGGGGAACTTTTCCAAGGTAAAAGAAGAACATACTAAGTCAAAGAGCAGAAGACTGTTTGGAATCCACACCTGCAAGTTTCAGTTGAAGTCCTACAATGCAAATACATCTATTAGCTTGCTAAAAGTTTCAACTTCCTTAATTGTTTTAATTCTTCCCACTAAAAGTAATCAATGGCAAATTCCAACTTAAAAACACACCCCTCCAAATCTGCAGCTGAGCCATATTGTAATTTCATATCTATTTTACAGTCTACAGGCTGTTCCTGCAAGGTTGAAAAGTTAAAGGTATGAAAGTTAACACTTTAACTACTTCATTTAATGGTAATGGTTTCTCTATTCAAACAATTGTAATGTCATTGAAAGCTGAAGTTGAGGTCAGCTTTAGATATCCTCAGGCTGAGAATAAATGAGGCAGAAATTATATGAAAGAATAAAATCTGAAGATGATGCCAAACACCTATCTGAAAAATTACTATCTACTGCAAGGTAAAATTTATTGAAGATAGAGATATAAATTTCTTAAAATTCATGTTTGAGATGATTACATAGGGGTTGCACTCCTTCCTCTATCAAAATACCAAAGGTGAAAACATTTCTAAAGGAAATCTGTTAACGGTTTTCAAGAGTAACTTAATTCCTTTGACCATAAGGGAAGCCAGGGAGGCAGAATTCAGTAGATACACAAGCCCTGTTTTCTGGGAAGATAGATAAATCATCAAAATCTAGCAATTAAAAAAAAAAAATACAATTACATCATGCATTTACCCACTTATAATTACATATATCCAGTTCTAAAATACAACTACCCATTTCTAAGCATACTTTAAGCACAGGACAGACACCGGCAATAGCTTAGATGAGAATTTAGATCTGGGTTTTTCACTGCTTCAACGACAAAGCAATTAGGGGACTTCCCGTTGAATATTAATAGCAAAACACATTCTTCCTTTGGAAGCTTTGCTCTGATTTGTCTGTAGCAGGTTTCATACCACCCGAGCACGGAGGAGGATAAAGCCGTAATAAGATTTTCTTAGTGGAAGTCATTGGCTTTTAAATCTTAAACCTGTTCTTCGAATTAAAACGTTGACCACAATTAGGTTCCCGTGATCACGTAACTAAATCTACTTAAACACATTTTTTACAATTTATAAAAGAAGTTTTCTGAGAGTCCTTACTTACTCGGTTTTACACTGCCGTTCTCATTGAGTCGAGAAATTCCCTTCTCTTTTGAGAGCTGAACATTGACATCTGCCAATCCAAACTGCCTGCCCTTTTCAAACAGCTTGTGCCTGTTCTCCTTCTGAATCATTGATTTTCTGCGCGCAACTTTTGCACGGAGGTTTTCTGTACTCAAATCCTTTTTGTATCGACTGGCAAACTGGGAGGTAGCAGCCATCTTGATGACCCTAAACAAAACCCACAATAATTAGGGGGGAAAAAAAAAACCCAAACCTGTCATGATTTGTTTCACCCTTTTTATTTGAGTTTGCACATTATGAACAAAGCCCTGGATTCTTCCTTTCTGTACGTGTAGCGGAGAAAACACAAATGACAGTTTCATTAGCGACGTTTCATTGTTTCTCTGTTTTCTGCATTCGAGGGGCTACTGATCAACACATCTGACACGGAATTCGTAAGGAATTGGCCTGTCAGCCTGTTTTCAACACAGATGTTTTTCACATTAAGGAGACAATCAAGTAAACGACAAGGTTGTAGGACAATACTTGGAAGCAACGTGTTGCCAGCGAGCATTTAGATTCTACCCTGTCCGACGGTGAGGCATTTTTGTCACACCTCAGAGTCCTTGGCACCATTTCCCAACTGAGTTTCCAGGATGCAACTGCAATACAATAGCATTTATTTCAAGCAGGATTTCTCCCTACTTTTTTAACCTGAGGAAGACTAAATGCAAATGTCAGTTGGCCTGCGCATGCTGTGGTAACAGCAGTGGAAAAAGCTCCATCCCCTGTGTCCTGTTGAAGCCTGTTTTGCTGAGACTTTCCCTGCTTTCTTCCTGGAGGGAGCTCAGGAGCAGCTCTTGCAGTTGGCCTTACTCTGTCACCTCAACCAGGGTCTTCTAGGAATCTCATCTTCCATTACTTATAGGAAACTGCTTTACAGTAGGGAGGGTGCTACAGCTAAACTAAACAGCCAACAGTTATTCATTTACCAGTAATTGGTCATTTACAGAGGTTCTTAATTTCAAGACATCAAGCTTTGATCAAGCTAAAGGAATTCTAAGTGAGCTGGACCCTTGACTACAGGATTTCTCAAAGTCATTCCCCTCTCCATCTGCTGCCAAAAGCAACACCAGCAGCCTAACTACAAAAAAAAAAGTCAGAAGAAAAAGAGAGGACCAAAATAAACAGAAAGAGTACTGAATAAACATCAGTATACTCTTACACTGTATATACTCATGGAAAAAGCAAGCAAGGAGAGAATCTGAGCTACTGTCAGAAGGAACAGAGTCTGTTAGATACTCTCACTGCTGGCAGTGGCAGCTCCTTGGGCTCCACACCAGTAATCGCGTAGCCAGTAACTCGAGTAGCACCAACAGGACCTGCACAACCACCTGGAAGTGCTTGGAATAGATACTGGAGATAATGTACGAGTCAGAAATCTAAATGGGGACATTTTGCTTCTTTCCCCCCCCCCATACATTCAGTGCTGCGTGAGATGAAAATGGTTAATGGAAGTTAAATGAGCAAAGGGGAATAAAAATCAAAACTCGGGCTAAAAGACTCAAATCAGGGTGGATCTCTTCCACATAATCCTGGGAGAGCTGGTGCGTGCCAGTGACAGCCAATTTGTGAATATCTTACGTTCCAACTTTCAGAACCCGATTAAAGATGCCAATTAATAACGATTGCAAATGATCAGACTAGTTCTACTGTAGTTCTTAGGTCATATTTGCCTTGCTCTACGTTTAAGTGATTAAGGAAGGTTAATTCATGAACGTCTCCAATAACCATCTTTGATCTTGTTCACAGTTCCTAGAGCATTACAGAAAGCCATGAAGAAAACAGTTAGGGGGATTATCTCTCTCCTATCTACCTCCTAGAAGACGCAGGCTTTGTGATCCCAGTGGATAAAAGTCACTGCTAAAAGCAGCAGCTAGCAGCAAATCTCTACAACCAGCCTTTGTGGACTTTCAAGACAAATTCCCTAAATTTACATTAAATATGTGCTTTTCATACAGCAGTCCTTCCAAAGTGCATGCACCATTTCAGCGTTGTGATGGAAGGTAACAACCTATATCCACGAAATATACATTGCTATCTATCAGGCAAGCTTACAGAACACTGCATTTGCCTTAAACACTGATAAATATTTAACAGATTCAAAGGATTTTTATCTTCTGCTTTCTACTATGAGCAATATTTCCCTAGTTATTGTAGTAAAAGTCCACTTAAGGCCTTCTCACATGAATAAGCCTCAAGAGCAAGTGATCTATGTTTCAGTTATTGAAAAAAGAATTCACCTGAAACATGAAAGAGGCAAATATAACGTGACCAGAAATACACAAAGGTGGTATCAACTCACAAAGCAAAAGCAATACAAGAGGTTACCTCTGATCTCTTTGGCCTCATAAAAAAATAAATGTATGGTATGCTCAATGTCCTAAACATCTCTTTAGGATAAAAATACCTGTCTCCTTTTCTGTCCAGGTTACGGTTTCTGAGTAGCACCTTGCCCAAACAGGAGTCTAGAAGATTAACTGACATTTAAAGTGGCATAAATTAAAGACTAGTAGCAGGAAACAGAAACTAAAGTTGAAAAATGCTAAGATTAATTTTTATTAAAAAAAAAACCAAAAACCCCAAAAAAACCCCAACAGAGCAAATCCAAAAGCAAACACGCACATCAAACACACACACACACACAAAAAACAACCACTAAAAAAAATCCCTATAAAAGCAGCGAGGGAAAAGAAGCACTTTTGAGCACAAGAACCAAGGGAGCGATACGGATATGAAAGCATTCGGGTGCACAGCCCGCATTTTCAGCCTAAATAGCGACAGAGCACAGCGGGAAGAGCAAACGTCTCCAGTTTTAAAGCAAAAACCCGGCAAGTTGAGGAATTGAATAAGGCCTAGACTCGGGGGATTCGAGATGGGGCCCCGGGGGTCACCCTACACCGACCGCTGCTTCCCACGGCGGCTCTGAGGGGCTGCCCCCAGGGCGTCCCCTCAGCCCCTTCTCCGCCATAGCCCCGCCGTGTTTCCGGGGCCGCCGCCAGGATGAGACCTCCGCCCCGGGGCCCGTTCCCTCTCCCCCCGGCCCCGCCATACCTGTGCTGACCCCCAGACACCCTCCCCTCGACCCCGCCATACCTCTAACGACCCCTCCACCACGATCTCCGCGGCCCGCCTCAGATCACTTTCAAATCTCAGCTGGCAGCGCTCATTGGCCAGCCGCGGCCCGCCCACAGGCTCTCATTGGCCCGCTCGCGGACGACCGTTGATGGACAGAGACGAAATCTCGGAGCGGGCCGTTTATTGGTCGCCCATGATCGACACGCTTGATTTTTATTGGCTACGGTGAACATCTCCCCTCCCTTGTACTCGCGGCTCATTGGCCGGTGGGGTGAGGGAGGCGAGTCCCGCCGGGCGCAGCGGGCCCTGAGGGGCGAGGCCTTGCCCTGGCGTCCCGCTCTAAGATGGCGAGGGGCGTTCCCTGAGCCCCCTCTCACTCCGCAGGGATTCGGGAGCGGGGCGAGGGGTCCGCGGACCTCGTACCGCCCTCCCGGCGTCCAGGCGAGTCCGAGTCCATGTTGAGTGACTGCGCTGTGCCGCCTCCCGAGGAGCCGAGGCCGGGTTTACAGAAGCTGGGAAGGGCCTGGGGTCGTGCTGAGCTTTTGCTGCCCCTAAATTCTCTGCTGTATTCGCATCGTACCGGTTTGTTGGGGCGGATTGTGCTTAACGCGATTTTCACGCGCAGGGCAGACCGTGCTACAATCCTTTATTAAAAAAAAAAAAAAAAAAAAAAAGTTACAATGTTGAAATGCTAAGGAAGAGACCAGCCACTTGGTGTCACTGCAAAAGTGTAGACGGCCTTGGGGAGAAGAGTGTTGGCCAAGAGCTGAGCAACAGGCGTCATGGTAAACGGCGGAGGACAACCATACCTGGCAAACAGCCTAAAAAGGCAGGACCTGCGTAGAGTATGATGGTAAAACGTCAGTAAAACGCGATTACAATGAAAGAAACAGCAATAAGTCGTTTAAAGACTCTCGGGGCAGAGCAAAGAGCGGTTCCCCACAGCAGCGATTGGTCTCGTATCACTGGAGAGTGGTTCTCTTCAGGTTGTAGAGGGAGAAATGTCACCCCCTGGTTCCCTGTACAGGCTGCCAGGGGTTACAGCAAAAATTCTGGAACTTCAAACATCCAGGCTGAGCCTACCCTCACTGATTTACTTACTATAGGATAAGGAAAGATCAGGATGGAGGTTATTGACTGCTGCCAGGTCGCCCAATGGTATGAAAAAGATCCAATTAAACAATGGAGCTACTGGAGGTCAAATCTGTAGGCTCTGCCCACAGAGTCCAATCCGATGCAGGCCTCAATGTTTGATGATTTTTGCCACTCCCCTTTTTTTCCCAAATCAGTGGAATTTGAGTGTGTTCAGCAGTTGTACGTTAAGATACCAGGATATTGATGCATGCAAGCAGTGCTGAACCACAGATTTTAGGGGAAAAAAAAAAAAAAGACTTAATTTAAGAGTGTCTTCCTTCCAACACAGAACACTTTTTTTCTTACCACATACCTGCATCTGAAGGATTACTTTATGCTGAAACAACACTTGTTTGCTCCTCAGAGCATCTAGACCGGTACATTTGCTAATTCCCCCTCTTGGATGCCAATACTGAATTTAGGAAGTGTGGCTGTACTAGAGCCAGGGCTTTATTCTCCCCAACTGAAGTAACAACATCCACGGCAACGTGACAGTACGGCACTTCACGGCAGAGTGGTAACCCAAGTACCTCAATCGGGTCCATGGCAGGCCCAGGCTCTGCTGTGCACCTTCGCTGGTGGTTACCTGAGCCAGGTAGATTAAAGCAAGGATGGGTTTCTGTAACACACTGCACCTTCCACTGACACCATCTAGGTCACTGCAAGGGTCTTGATGTATCCAAATAATGCTATGATTTTCAAGTATTGCAATGTCACTTGAAGAGAAAACATGGTCATCGGGTGGTTTTCAACCAAATTCCTACTGATTTTGTTAAGAGGAATAAATGTATTGCCCTTTACTAGAGATAAACAAGCAATAGGAATATATAAAGTAATTATCCTGATGATATTGTACGTGCCTGAAAGGTTAAACCTGCCGTTCTCGTACCGTCCTGATGATTTTATGATAATATGGCTACATTTTGGCCATTGAAGCTTTGAGAACAAATTTGAATGTACCTGTTTCTTGACAATGTAACTGGCATTATCAAATAACAATTCGTACCAAGGAGATCATGATGGGGAAATTTGCTAACTTGCTCTTTCAACTCTCCATCCATCCATCCATCCATCCATCCATTTGCACGGGATATTGTTCTTTGTGAGGATAATTTTTCCCACCTTTGCATAAATGCACCTTACTGAAGAACAATATGGAGCATATAGGGAAACCTATCTCCAAATTTAGCCTTGAAATCATTATAATTTCTGATTTTTTTTGGTGAAAGTTCAGGAAAACAGAGTTAGAAAGCTGTAGCCCACAGTGAGACATACTTGCCACTTGTATGGAGTCAAAGAAAAGGCTCTGTGGGCAAACTACTGCGTGCTGAGCACAGCCTGATACCGCAGAGTAGTCCTCCTGCCAAATTTAATTGATAACCTCTTAATCAAATATTGTGCAGCAAAACTGTTATGGTGCATTGGCTGTTGTTCCCTCTTCTTCTGCTTTTCATCCGAAGTGGTCTCCAGTTTAAAAACCAGAACAAATTTTAGGAGCAGAAAATAGAAACTAAATTCCTGTCTTACAAGTAGGAAACACAGTTAAGCTTTCTGCTGCATTTTCTTGCTGTGTTCTTTGGGTATCGTTTTGCACAGTAGCGCTTTTTAACTGCAGTGTGAAATAGCTGCCCACCAAACCCCTAATGCCTCAGCCTGTACACTCCCAGTCTGTAAGCTCCCAGTTTTCACTGGAGCTAGCCTAAAATGCTAACTAGAAATCTCATAGTCTTACAGTCGGAAGCCTGAGTAGTTTTTATCTGAGTGTATCTTTGCATCCTCTGTTATTTTACACCGAATGTTCCCTGCTGTTACAAATTTCAGTCAAAAACCTGCTCCAGGCACTACAGGTAAAAGCATCCTGCAGCTGGTTTTATCCTCCAAGGTCCAAAGCCACAGCCTTAAGGAAATGACATTTCTTTCCAGGTTCAAACCTTGTTGCTTTTCTTCCGTGGGGAAGAGGGAGCAGGAATTAACCCCAAGAAAAATGCTGGATTCAACCATAAGAAATCGAAACCAAACTTTTTGTTGATTCCAGGGATTTTGGAGTGGGTTACATTGGGTGAATTCTACTTTTATTCACTTTAGCAAAAGCAGATGAAGAAAATACTTAGTGTGATGGTCTTAGAAGATGTTTCGGCAGCGTGAAGTTTTCTCATTGAGTTAGGCCAAGAGCATTGTGGTTTTGTTTGAAAAGAACATCCTTTCCCTAGCTTAGACAAGACTTCTGGATTTATTTTTTGGTTTGGGTTGGTTGGTTGGTGGGTTTTTTTGCTTAAAGCCTGTATTTATGTTTTCTCAGCAGGAGCCTCCCTCGTGTCTCTGTTGCCCAGAAGTGGGACATCTCCTGTGGAAGCTGGATGGGACTACTGGAGTTGAATGTTTCATGGTTAAAACAAAGACAAAGGCGGTAAGGAACAGCTTGGTTTAGAGTACAACAACTCAAAGCTTCGAGGAATATGACCCTTAATTAAGATGGGAACAATAAAAGACTTGGTTAATCCGATGTACTCTGACAGAGTTAAACTTCTCCAGGTCTCTGATAAGATAGAGCTAGTTTTCTTTATCTAGTGTTTTTTTAATGTCCAAGGCTACTGAAATGCAAAAGTGCCAGATGGCCCGTGAAAGCTAAACAATGTGTGTGCAAAATCTTTCTTATATTATCACTAAATGCCCTGGGGAAGGGGGGCAGTGGGAGAAAGGTTATTTAATCATTAGAAGTCACTTAGCAGCAAATGGCATTTAGTCTTTATCAACTTACACCAAAAGATTTGGTCTGTACCCTCGACAGGCCTTTTTCTGACATGACAGGGCACATATTTCATTGCCCTTGAATTCATCTGGTGATATCCTGTGTGTCGGTGTATGTCACTGAACTGTGGGACCATGCTAATAAATAGCTGGTCTTTTTTTTTTCCACAGTCCTGTACCGAAGTACTGAGTTTTCCCCTGGAACACACGATGCCACTGTGTCAGCAGCAGTTAAATCCTGTCGTTGTTCTGGGGGTTTGTTACACTCCAGAGGAGAAAGTACTGGAAGGACGAGGTTCTGTTTTCTGCCCTGTCGCTGATCTTTGACCTTCAGCAACTCCCTTTACCTCTGTCTTCTTTCCTTCTGTCTACCTCTGCCCTTGCTTTGTGTACAAAGATTCTTTGTATACAAAAGTATAGCAGCCGTGGTCAAGAGGGACTGCAGAGACTTTGGGAGATGCACCTCAGCCATCTGAGTCACCACACTAATGTGATCCCGTGCCTTGGCTAATTAGCTCTGCCCCTCGTCAGGACTACTGCCGCACCGCACCGTGCTGACACACTTAGATGGCTTTTTAGCTTGAGAACGGTCTCGAGGACCTTCTCATAGTATTGCATTAGGCAGAATAAGCAGCAGCTCCACTGCTGCCCTCCTGCAGGTCAGAGAAACTAGGCTTTTCGGTTTGCTAGTCCTGCTGTCACCCTGGGTCATCTGCGCTCCCCCACAGGGACCTCCATCTCTCCCTGCTTCCCTCTGAGCAGAAACGAGCTGCTGAAATCTTCTTCTGAGGAAGGTGAAAGCTCCTTGTAGGAACCCCTTAGGCTCAAGCTGCCATCTGGTGCCACCACTTAATTCCTCTTTTCCCAATGCCTTCCAAATGCAAACACTTCACTCTTGTTCTCAATACCTTTGGTTTCAGAGGACTTCTCTTTCTCCGCTGCAGGCTGAGAGCTTCATGAGGATGGCACAGAGAAGATGGCCGGGGTGATGCATGTGTGACGAACCACTATACAGGATCTGCGCAGCTGTGCCTCCTAAGGATACATCTACACCAGGAACGGCAGCTCGTGTTTTCCTCTGCTGAGGGCAGCCACCACACAGACGATGACAAAGGGTATTTCGTGATTGTGCCAGGGAGGTGACATCGGCAAACCAAGCTAGTTGGCAAAGCCGGGACCATGCCAGTGGGGTTGCAATACCCTGAAGGAGTACCCTTTCACGCTCCCAGTAAGCTCCCAGAAACTTTTTTTTTGGCTCTACAGCCAGGAGTTAAGTAGATTTGAAAGCCAAAAGATCTATCAAATTAGTTTCTTTGGCCTCCTTCAGAGCACTGCATAGATGGACCTATTATAGAGCTGGAGTGACTCCAGAGGAGGCCACAGAAATGCACCAAGGGCTGGAACCCCTCTGCTGGGAGGCCAGGCTGGGAGAGTTGGGGGGGTTCAGCCTGGAGAGGAGAAGGCTCCAGGGAGACCTTCTGGTGGCCTTTCAGGACTTGAAGGGGCCTGGCAGAAAGATGGGGACAGACTTTTGAGCAGAGCCTGTTTTGACAGAATAAGGGATGATGGGATTAAAGTAAAAGAGGGGAGATTCAGACTAGAAGACATTTTTGACACTGACGGTGGTGAGAGCCTGGCCCAGGCTGCCCAGAGAGGTGGTGGCTGCCCCATCC
>JAAGNO010026479.1:0-10329 GCA_033439905.1 Ceryle rudis
GGTGCATTACCTCCTTCCTGACCAGTGCACTAGCCGTTTATGATGTATTTGTAGGGCATGGAGCCCCGGACAACAAAGTAAATTAGCCCATAGCATATAGTATCTTGCATCCTAGGCAGAAATCTGCACCATATTACCGAATGTTGTTGTATCAACAAGATAATCAAAGGGAGAATGTCTTTGAAAGTATCTAGAGAACCACAGCTAAGGAGAGATTTTGGAAGAGTGAGATATAGCAGTCTGAAGGATCCACCTCTCTCTTACCTTCCACCCTCTTCTGTGGTTGCTTCCCATGATGGATGCTCAGGATAAAAGAGGAATATCTATTTGTAACAGAACAAAATTACCTTCAGCAATGTTTACAGAAAACAGGCTGGCTACTGTAAGCAGACTGAACAAGTGCAGCACAAAGCCTGCTAAAACACTTAGTTTCAGTATTAAACTTGGTAATGATTCAGGCCTCCAGGGAAGACAGAGCACAAGGGTCAAACATTAAAACAACATTAGTTAAAAAGTATGTGTGTTAAGGTCATGGCTGGCAGAACATGACATTTTTTCATACATCGCAGGAAAGTGAAGAAATACAATATGCCCTCAGTAGAATGCCTGCTTTTTAGATGCAAATTAGGCTATGATCATGAATAGTTATGAATTATGCTTAATTAATACTGATGCTGTGTTCTCCAAAGGTTTTTTCTTTTCTTCTCTAGAAATTCAACCAAAGATGTGGGCAGGAACAAAAGATGTCAGCCAACTGCCAGATTTATTTAGATCAGTACAAGGAGTGTGGTCCTAGAAAGGAGGAAATTGCTGCTGCACAGTTGGAGTTACTACTTCAGTTCAGTGTCAAAACCAAGGCTTTCTAGCAGGGTTCATATATGTGAGGCAATCTGACAAACATAAGAATTGCTGTATTCAGACAGACTCCAGTCCACCTGGTTAAGTATCCTGCCTGCAGTAAATCCTTTGGAAAGATTATAGGAACGGGATCAGAAGACATTGATACTTCCCAAGATTATTCTCTCTGTTTGACTACTACTTATTGAGCAGTGTCACACTCATACTGTTGAGGACACAGCTGGTCAAGACATTGTGGGTGGTTTCCTCATGACTAGCCAGTTCTGTCATGGTTCTGAGACTGTTAAGGAGTTATTTTGCATCATTTACTAAGGTTGGCTGTAGGGAGTTCAAGATATATTGGGCATTCTGTTAGTAGGAATCAACATTTGCTTTATGGCTGAAAAGTTACTTTGTAAATGAGCTCCATTGTTAGAAGTGTATGCTATTATGTATTTATACATATACATATACATATACATATATAAAAACTTACACTTCTGTTGGGAAACCTGAATCATTTTTCCTCAAAGAATGCAGAAACACTTTTTCACTGCTAGGGTGATCAAGCACTGGAACAGGTTGCCCAGAGAGGTTGTGGAATCTCCATCCTTGGGTATATTGAAAAGCCAGCCGGACATGAGCAACATGTTCTAGGTAATCCTACTTGAGCAGAAGGGATGGGCAAGATGACTTCCAGTGGTCCCATTCAGCCCCCACTGTTCTATGATTCTGTTAAAAAGCTAAAGAAAATTCCATGAAGCTGAAAAAAAAGAACAAAGGAAACATTGTAAACCTGGCTGACCTACTGAATCCCTTAGTTTGGGGAGAAAATAAGTGCAATTTATAGTGGATGAACAGCACCTTTGTCTCTTAAATTGGTCTAGGGAAGTCTCGTGGGAAAACTGGAGTTTTGCAGAAGTGATTTAAGTAGTGAAGTGACCTACCAAGCTTAAAAGTGGAACCTCAGCTTGCTTCTACCAACTCCAGTTGCACAGAACACAACACAGAGCAATAGCCCTGCTGCATCACTGAGATTACAAGCATTTACTGGAGCATTGACATTGCTATGAAATGGTCCTATTCACACAAACATGGTTAACATGAAGGATCATATGTGCCAAAAAAAAAAAAAGGAAAAAAGGGAAGGAAAACAATTTGATCTTTCAAATTAAGATGCTTGTCTTCAGTCAAAAGAGTGCTGTATGACAACTCTATTCATGTAACAAAGGATTTTATTTACAGTATTTAGATCACTGCACTTCCTAAAGATCTACATTCTGAGATAAAATCATAACAACACAAAATCCTTCAGATTTCCCTGTACATCATAACCTATATACACATAAATGTGTAAATTCACATAAATGTACAGTTTTCATCAACATAAATGTGTACATTCACATAATGCATTAAGATGCATAGCACCAGCTCTGATGATGCTGTGGAAGGAACACAATGGACTATGACTGTCCTAATAGCAGCACCCACATCATTTCCAGAGTGCACCTCCTGCAGCCTGGGGAGTTACTTGGGATTAACGTCTGTGTTGTGGGGGTCAGGATCTTGTTCACAGGTTTGCCTTCTTAATACTTCCAAGATTTCAATCAGCAAATATAAAAAATATTATGAGATTAATTAAATCACAAGAACTACAATACCTTGGATACCATTGGTATTTAATTTTGATAACCTGATACACTAGTATAAAATTGGTTGCTATAGCAACGTAATGTCATGTAAAGATTTGGATGTACTCATTGGCAAGGAGCATAGTAGCTCATTCACCAGTACCTATTGCTATGGAAACAAAACTGCCATTTCACACTGATGACAAAGGGCTGAGTTATGCTTTTATTTTCTTTCTTCCTTTCAGCATCTAGGGTTTATTTAATTACATTTTAAAAATAAATGCAACTCCTCATCTCAGGGAGATGAAGGATTTCTTACTTGAATTCAGTATTTACATTCCAGCAATGCTTGAAATTCCATATACACTTTCTCTCAGTGTTCTCTGTGCTTTGAAATTTGAACACAGATTTAACTCTACGTTAACGTACCCTCACAAACGCACAATATGCTATATTAGAAGAACAGCATGTGTGACAGTTCAGTCTTCAGGACACTTGTCCTGATAACTTTTTTCACATCAAGTCTCATTGCAGTCTTCTCTTTAGCAGCATGGAGCAAGTCCATGTCACTTGGCTTGGGCAATTTCAGCTTCATTTGACATCATCATACCTGATAGGTCAGTGTTACAGCTAGTAGGAGGAGACAGGAGTTAATGGGAGAAGGGCTACTAATAAACTTCCTTCTTTCTTCCTCCTTCTTCATCATATGTTGATTGAACTTCCCTCTCAATGGGGCAAATCAGAGCAGCAATTGTATTATTCCCTTCATTTTCACAGTCACGTGGTGTTTTACCAAGTGGCTGTAAAAAAGTCATTCATTAGCACTTTATATCAAATGCACTAAGAAGGGTATCTAATCCTAAAATGAAGAAACCTTCCTCAAAACGAATATGTCAATATAGTTGCAGCTAACAAGCTCACTGTAAGTAGTTATGTGGAAAAAGACAAGCCAAAAGCTGAAACACCGTTTCACTGCCAGAACTTTATCAGTAGTATAATACTCACTCTATCCAAATGCTTTTTAAAATGACATGTTTTAAAAATCCAGTGTCATTTGGCTAAATATTTTCATGTACAGGTTATGATATACTTCTAGGTATCTAGTTAGTTTGTTCAAGAAGAACAGTGCTGCCCTAGGTGAGAAACTGATTTTGATCTAAATCATTTGGACTCTAGAAAAAGCAAGTGGAATTTCACATTCAACAGAAGTTAGCCACAGACTCTATTTTACCTGCAGCTATTAGGTCAACATAAAAATTATTTTATCAATGTATCTGATGTACATTGCATAATCCCCAAAATTAAGGTTTTCCTTGGTGAGCGCTAGAACTAAAAATCTAGCAGCAAATTCATCTGCCTTATATTCTGGTAGGAATATTAAGCTTAGCCAAAAGGAATCTGAGTCAACTATATGTTGCTGCTGCAAGATGCTGTGTGAAAAACCTTAGCCTAAGTAGCAAACTGCAGAGGAATATATTCTACCTACTATTAACACCAGTGTGGGTTTGCATCCAAAAAGAAGGGAATGATGTAAGTATAGACTAAGAGAGTTTATGCAATAAATCATTATTTCAGTACTATTCTCCAGAAGAATTCATATTGATAGAATCATAGAGCCATAGAATCATAGAACGATAGGTGTTGGAGGGGACCTCTGGAGATCTTTGAGTCCAACCCCGCCCGCCCTGCAAGCTCAGGAACACCTAGGGCAGGCCACACAGGAACAGATCCAGATGAATCTTGAAAGTCTGTAAAGGAGACTCCACGACCTCTCTGGGCAGCTGTTCCAGGGCTCTGTCACTTTCACAGTGAAAAAGTTTTTCCTCATGTTGAGGTGGAACTTCCTATGTTTCACCTTGCTGCCATTACCTCTCGTCGTATCACAGGGCACCACTGAAAAGAGACTGACCCCTTCTACTTGACATCCACCCTTCAGATATTTGTAAACTTTAATAAGATCCCCTCTCAGTCTTCTCTTTTCCAGGCTAAACAGCCCCAGGGCTCTCAGCATTTCCTTATGAGAGAGATGTTGTAGCTCTCTGTTGGACTCTATTATTTCCTTGTCCCTCTTGAACTGGAGAGACCAGACCTGAACACAATACTCCAGACATGGTCTCACTAGTGCAGAGTAGAGAGGGGAAGAGAACCTCCCTCAACCTGCTGGCCACACTTTTCTTTTTGCACCCCAGGATATCACTGACCTTCCTGGCCACAAGGGCACATTGCTGTCCAATGGATAATTTATTGCCCACCAGGATCCCAAGGTCTGTCTCCATGGAACTGCTTTCCAGCTAGTCTACCCCTAACATGGTGGTGTTCCTCCCCAGGTGCAAGACTCTACAGTTATCCTTGTTGAAATTCATTAGGTTTGCCTTTGCCCAGCTATCCAGTCTGTCCAGACCTCGCTAATGTGACTCTAAACAGGTGCTGCCAGTTGCTTAATTCACTTACTAAACTTCAATGGTGAAAGTTTGCAGTTCAAATACAAGAAAGTGACTGTTGTATTTAGTCATCTCTCCTGTACTTTGTACATGATTTTTCTCAGGCTGTAAACTTTACAGGCGTAGAACTGTCTTTCTGTAAGTGAAATATTTTGATAGCTTCCAGATCACAAGGTTATAATGTTACAATCTTCAGGACAGGTTGTTTTCACACTGTTTGCTATGGGTTCTGGCTTCTGTTCTGATAGAACTTCTGTTCTGTTCTGTGTAGAACACAGCTGTTCTGATAGCTGCTGCTTCTGCAAAAAAATTTATTACATCCTATTCTTAGACAATCACACTTAGTGTAACAAAAACGTGGTTATGCACAAAAACGGATATAAGCTGTTATAGGGAAATTGATTGGGCTATTTTCACCTCTTCAGAAATGTAACAGCACTCCAAAGTTGGAAACGTTCCACT
Source organism: Ceryle rudis (assembly GCA_033439905.1). Classification (NCBI taxonomy): domain Eukaryota; kingdom Metazoa; phylum Chordata; class Aves; order Coraciiformes; family Cerylidae; genus Ceryle; species Ceryle rudis. The sequence continues at coordinate 5,372 of JAAGNO010026479.1, forward strand.
TTCTATAGGGAACTTCACACTCATTTAGACAGTAAGAGTTCAGTCTTTGCAGGCTGAGATTGCCAGCTGTTTTCTTGAACTTCCCTAGGGTTAAGTGACCTTTACAATATTCTACAAAAATAAGTTTCGGTGGTAACTTGTTGCAGTTATCTCTCTATGGTTGGGTTCCTTTTAGTTTCAGAGATATACTGGACCCATTAAAACATTTTTTCACTCTAATGATTGTTATCTGGGATAGTACTGAAGAAGCAGTGAAGTACTGATGTCACAATGAGTAACATGTAGAGTACCTCATGTTAAAAATAAATACCTTCCTCTCCTTTGTACAGCAGGAACAAAATTTACACACTTCAGTTGGCAAATGCTACTTTAAATTTAAAAAAAAATAATAATAATTTAAATGTACAGCCCACAGCTCAGAGGAGGGTTAACTGCAAAGTCAATGTGGTCTGTCCAGGACCTTATCTCTAAGTAAAATATATAAGGATGCAGATCCACAGCCTCTCTGCACAACTTGTCCAAGTGCTTAACCCTTCTCATGTGAAGAGATAATTTTGCTTTGCTTTGCTTTGTAGCAGCATGGAGATAAATGGCAAAATTCTCTGTTAAGTGAAAGCAGTTTTTCATCATGTAAATGAACTGACAACAGCAGGATCAGCAGTTTAAGGCATTCTCAGGGACATCAGTACTGCCAGAGAAATACCTGCTTTCTTTCTTCTACATTTGAGAAGAATAAGAAAAAGAGGCATCGGGAAGGCAAAGCCATCCATGAGGGTTTTGTGATCAGCCAACACACAGTGCTGTTAAGGGAAGATTTCTAAGATAGTGAAATTGAGCTGAAGGGCATCTTGGCTCAAAGGCATTTACAAACAACATTTATCCATATTCACTTCTGCATTATTTCCAGAGCTCAAGATGAGAGAAGTCCCTAAAAAAGTGTTTATTCTGTCAGCTGAAGAATTTTCTGTGGTTGAGACCATGTGGTGGGGGGTGCAATGGCCATATGCACTGAGAAACTTTTTATGTACAGGCAAATATTTCGGCCTTCATTTACCTTCCTGGCAAACAGGTGAGAGTTTTGGCAGGCAAAGCAGAGAAGACTGTATTACCACAGAAACAAATCCTGCATCTTCCTTTGATTTCAGTGGAGTTCTTTGTATTCATCGGGAGTGTGACAGTGAGGAATGGCACTTTTAACTCATCTTTGATGTTTCATCAAGCTGTTGTGCTCCTCTAGAGAAGTGCAGAAATCAAGGTGCTGACACTATTTTTTTTCAGTTGTAAAATGTATATTCCCCTGGGCGAATCTTAGAACAGGAAATGAAGAGAACCTTTCATCCCTGTGATTGTATATTGTCCCAAAGGCCTGTGCTCACTGCTGCCCAGGAGCTATAATAAGATCCAAATGAATCATGTTTTCTGTACACTCAAAAACATGCATCTTTTTAAAGGATTTGTTCCTGAAGTTCAAGTTTCTACACATAAAGTAAAAAGGTTTTAGGAAATGAAGTCTCCACAAAATCCCACTGTCTGAGAGCCTTTCAAAATGATGACATGCATACAATTACAGACTTGGTGTTTACAGTGTAAGGGAAGGTCCTTCCAACATCCTTAATTACAGGTTATGATATGATATGGGTACATTCAGCTGCATCCAGACACTTCCAAAATTCCAAGCACCTGTTGATGAAATGCCCTGGGTTTTGCAGCTGTGATGTTGTGCTTGCATGTGATGATGTGACAGGATCACTGCTGAGGTTGAGCTTTTTTTATTTATCACAAAAGCTGCACAACAGTTCCAAAATGGGTAAACATTCTCAGTGTCATTTCTCAGCTTGATATTCTCTTTCATTTGTAAAACAGGCTTATTCCCCAATAAATGTTGTACTCTCACATATCGCAATTTACCACATCCTGGGTGGTGTACGTCTAAAATAATATATGAAGTATTTGTGGTCATAGTATATTGAGACAAAGTAGCAGTAGAGTGAATGAATGTACCAAGTATACCTTTATAAGGCTAACATGAAACATGAAGATTGCAGTGGGTTATTAGCAATAATGGGAACTGACTAAATAGTTCTAGACTTTTACACCCTGATGATTTATAAACATATTCTTCTTGCTTGAGTTTCTGTAGACATCTGTTCTTGATTGCCATGTCATCTGAGAGCCAATAAATATTTTTGGTTTACTCCTTCTGTGAAATATATGTTTAGGATTTTGGGCTTAAACAAAACCTGTCTCACAGATTCAGTTTGGATGAAACCTGTAATTTGAAGACCGTTAGGTCACTCTACTGCAAGCTTTTCACTCAGGTGATCTAATATCAATGTTGTTCTGCAACTTACCAAGCTTTCTGAGTTATTGTTTATAGGAAGCCCTGTGGCATGGCTCCAGTGAACAAACAGCTCTTCCTCTATTTTGTGCCTGAGAAAAAACCCATGTCTTTTCAGATCCATCTCTTTTTATTTAGCTTATATTTGGAAAAAAAAAAAGCTAACCTGAAGAATTAAGGTAAGGATTTTTTTAAACAAAGGCAATGTCATAGAAATATTTTCAGGTGCTCACTGCACATTTCTGACTCTAGACTTCTCAGAAAGACGAGCTTTCATTTAGGTAGATTTAAAAAAAAAAAAAAAAAAATCCAAATGGAGCATAATGAAGTACTTTGAAAATCCAGTGAAATTCCAGTGTCGGGGATTTGTATTCATTTTCTTTGATCTATTGTGCATAAGGAAACCCTAGGCCATCTGAAATTTCAGCTTTCAGTGGGACATTTTATACCACTGTACACTTTAATAGCACTGTGAAAGGTAACTTTTAATCTTTGTCTTCTCAGATAACGTTTCTGTGACTTCAATTTATAGTGTAATTAATTTTTCTAGTAACATTTTTTCTTCATTGTCTCCACTGCTTTGTAGTGCCATTCTCCTCAGCAATGCCCCTCACTTTATTCCTCTTCCTCCAAAGTCCATGTCTGCATTTTCTCCCACATTTCAATTTCATATAGTACATTTTATCATTATTGCAAACGTCTTGTAGAAAGTACTATCTCCCTGTATAATTTCACTGTTACATTTATTTTATTAGCCACATCCTCTCTTTGTTCCCTGTTATGCTTTCTACTCATGGAAGAATAGCTCAGCAATATCCTTACTTCTTTTCTTCTTATCATCATTATAAAAGCCTAAAAAAAGATTATTTTATATTATATGACATCTTCTTGAAGGGCACTTGACCTGAAATTAAGCTATTTAATTAGAGAGAGTGAACTCTAAGGTATGAAGTTCAATTAATATTACATTGTGTTAATTTGATCATCTACATTCCAAGAGTGATTCTGCCAACCTTTCCTAGGAGCATATAGTTTCAGCCACAAATGAGGCCTGACAGGTATGTAAGTTTGGTCTCTTAGTTGGACATGTCAACATCCTACAATCAGTGAAGAAAACATAAAAAGAAAATTTATAGCTGTCTATAGTCCTTACAAATTAATCAGCTCACAGGTTTTGCTGTGCTATGAATCTTCTGCTTTAATTACATTGGAGCTTAGCAAAGAAAACCGGAGGTAAAAAAGGTAAAGCAACAGTGCGCTCAGAGTCTGCCTTCCATATGATACTGAGCTGTTATCATCAGGTTAAGGCTTGGCTTTGGGCCCTTTGTTCTTTGTGACCAATATTGAAATTAAAACATATCTCCATTGTGACTGAAATGCAGGACCCAGCACCTGGCCTTGTTCTACCTCATACAGTTGGCCTTAGCCCATCGATCCAACCTATCCAAGTCCCTCTGAAGAGCCTCCCTGCTTCAAGCAGGTCAACACCTCCACACAATTTGGTGTCATCTGCAAATTTACTGAAGGTACTCTCAACCCCCACATCCAAGTCATCGATAAAGATCCTAAACAAGACTGGCCCCAAAACTGATCCCTGAGGAACACCACTGGTGACCGGCAGCCAGCTGGATTTCACCCAATTAATCACAGCTCGCTGGGAATGGCCAGCCAGCCAGTTTTTAGCCCAATGAAGAGTACATTTGTCTATACCATGATACGCCAGTTTCTCCAGGAGAATGCTGGGGGAAACTCTGTCGAAGGCCTACTAAAGTCCAAGTAGATAACACCCACAGCCTTCCCCCCATCCAAAAGGTGGGTCACATGGTCATAGAAAGAGAACAGGTTTGTTAAGCAAGATCTCCCTTGCATAAACCCATGCTGGCTGGCCCTGATTACTTGGCTTCCCTGCAACTGCCATGAGATCTCACTCAAGATAATCCTCTCCAAGATCTTTCCAGGTACTGAAGTCAGGTTGAAAGGCCTGTAGTTCCCCTGATCCTCCTTCCATCCCTTCTTATAGATAGGTGTCACATCATCCACCCTCCAATCATCTGGTACCTCTCCTGTTGACCAGGATTTCTGAAAAATGACGGAGAGAGGCTTGGTGAGCTATCCTGACAGCTCCCTAAGTAGTCTTGGGTGAATGCCATCCGGCCCCATAGACTTATGAGTATCAAGGTGCAGAAGCAGATCATTAACTACTTCTTCCTGGATTAAGGCAGGGGGTTGCACTGTTCACCATCTTTATCTTCAAGCTCACGAGGCTGAACACCATGGGAACAGTAGGTCTGTCAGCTAAAGACAGAGGCAAAGACAACATTAAATATCTCAGCCTTTTCCTCATCATTGGTTGCAATGTTCCCCCCGCATCCAGTAAGGGATGGAGATTCTCCCTTGTACTCATTTTATTGTTAATGTACTTGTAGAAGCTTTTTTTGTTGTCCTTTATATAAGTAGCCAAGTTTAGTTCCAGCTGGGCTTTTGAATTCCTAATTTCCTCTCTGTATAATCTGACAAGGTCTTTGTACTCCTCCTGAGTTGCTTGGCCCTTCTTCCAAAGGTGGTAAACCCTTCTTTTCTTCCTAAGTCCCACCAAAAGCTCCCTGTTCAACCAGGCTGG
>JAAGNO010026480.1:0-13433 GCA_033439905.1 Ceryle rudis
GGGTCTAAAGAACAAGTCTGTGAGGAGCAGCTGAGGGAACTGGGTTTGTTTAGCCTGGAGAAGAGAAGGCTGAGGGGGAGACCTTATTGCTCTCTACAACTATCTGGAAAAGGGTTGTGTTGAGGTGGGGTCAGTCTCTTCCCTCAAGCAACAAGTCATAGGAAAAAAGGAAATGGCCTGAGGTTGTGCCAGGCAAATTTAGGTTGGATATTAGGAAATTTTTTTTCACTAATAGGGCTGTCAAGCACTTGAACAGGCTGTCCAGAGGAGTGGTGGAGTCACTATTCCTGGATGTATTCAAAAGATGTGTAGATGTGGTGCTTAGGGACATGGTATAGTGGTGATTTGGCAGTGCTGGGTTGAGAGTTGGATTTGATTATCTTAAAGGTCTCTTCAATCAAAACAATTCTATGATTCTATCTTGGTATGCAAAATGCAGGCACACGATTCTTGTTTTACAGCCATAGCCTTTGCAAAGCACTGGGTGTCTCAATGGGTCGCAGACTGCAGTGTATTCTGGCTATTGGTCTGCTGTCTAGATCCTGTTCAGGTGATGCTTTCATCCAACATCCTCCGTTTTCATGAGAGAAAACAGAAAATAAATACCAAGGCAGCAAATGCATGTGGGTGGAAAAGGCGAGGGGGGACATTCCCCTTTCTCAGCATACAGCAGAGAATGGTTCAGAGATGCTGTTTCTGCATTTTTAAACCCCAAATGACAAAGAGATAGAAAAGGAGTGTTAAGGAGTCTTACAGTTCCATACAGATCAACAAGAATGGGCTCCTTTAAGCATTAGTCACTCAATGGATTTTACATTTAGATTACAGAGAATGTTGTAATAGAAATCACAGAACTCTGAACAGCCTTATCTTGCTGTATATTACAGAGTATTACCTACAGTATCAATTGAGTCTGCACCCTACTGTGCTGCCAGATATACCAAAAATCTGTGGAACTTCCTCAGAGAACTTAATGTTGCCCAGCAGATAAGAGAGGCAGATCCTCTGTAGATGCAGACTAGAGGGAGATGGAGCAATCATAATGAATAAAAATCTGCCTACAGTTTTCTAAGCACTATAAAAAATAATGATAGAAAAATAAGGGCTAGTCAGAGTTATTATCATTTTTGGAAACAGAAGTACCTGTAGTGAGCAGCAATAACATATTCTTCAAAGGAAACCTGTTCCTATCTTTCAACAAATATTATATCCAAATACGTTGAAATCAAGCATCTGCAACATCTGTGACCATCATTTCTCAACTAGTGCTGAACAAGTTCATGTCTGCAGATCACAGACCTGCTTAAAATATTCTCCATACAAATTTTGTCAAAATGTCTTCTGATAATGGAGACAAGCAGTGTATGCAAAAAGGGTCTTTAGTGATCTTTCACTCTTCCAGACCTCACCTTCTACAGCCCTCACTTGCAACCGGGTCATTCCCATCTTTTGCTTGGTTGTGTCTGATCCATCTGTGGTCCAGACTTGTCCTTTTTAAATTATCTGTAAAGCAACATGCATACCTCTGGCTTTTTATCAAGAATAATTAGTTGCATAAATTGACCATCTGGCATTTTACAGAGTAACAAGAGATTTAGAGTTGGAAATACACCATTTGCTTTTAGGTATTTCTCCTGCCCACACTGCTACTGCTATTAGTGTTAACATTTACAGTGACACTGTTTCACAGCAGAAGGCCGTTAGCAATACTTTCCAGAGCTTTAGGAGGAATTGCACCATCTTCTTTTGGAGACAGAGACCTGCCTTAATAAATGTCTTGAGGCTCTGGGCTCCCCTGCCTCAGGGTTGACTCTACAGGGGTGTTGCCCATTCCGTGCTAGCAGGGACCTCCACAGTTTGTGGTATGGAGAGAAAGGAGCTACACTTCCACCTCCTTCTTCATCATTTTTGGGAATCTGTCTAGTACAAGATCCATGTGTGAATGGTGTCTGGGTATGCAGCATGGATGGACATAGGCAACAACAGGGGCAACAAAGGGCATGTCTCAGCTTTCTTCTCTCTTACAGACCATTGTCTCATTCCTTCATGTTTCCAGTGTCTTTGAAAAAGGTTGTAAAATGGATGTGTTTGCTTACTCTGCAGAGATGGACATCGCACTGGAAATACCTGCTTCAGGAAATTCCACCTTGTGTTTATAAAATGAGCATCCCCAAGATGACTCCCCATAAATATCTGGAAAGTGTCACCATCAACTTACAGTTAAGTCAAGACGTGAACCTTGGCTGACCTGCTTGTGTAGTTCCCTGTAATCCCTCACTTCCTCACAAAGCTGGGTGAATGGTCTAACAAACCATTGGTCAATTTACCATGGACCTCCTGTTAAATCGTAAGTCCACTAGGTTTTTAGATTGGGGGATTTGAGGAACAGATTTCAGGAAGTAGTGAAGAATAATGACGCTCTGGGATGTTTTATCATTTTCCATCCACAAAAAAGTTTACACGTGTTGTCTCTGACTTCCCCAGTGGATTTGAATTTCCTCCTTGTAAGGAACTGAACTATCTTCATGTTTAATTTTTGAGTGATATTAACAAAAAATGTGTTTTAAATGATAGTGTTCCATAATTTGAGAATTGCCTTATCTTCAATAAAGCAATAGACTGTCCATAGAAATAAAAATTAGATCTGCTTAAGAAATAGCCCAGTAGATACATATTCTTGTGTGGAGTGTTATTATATCCTTTCCTTCTGAATTATGACATGCTTTTCTATACTTCCTGCTGCTAAGAGCCGAGTGCAGGCTAATTTACCCTGCTAAAGAGCAATCAAGACATATAATAATAATCTGAAACTGTATTACACCTTCCAAAAGGCTGTCTGAATTATTTGCTTCTGATTCAGTATAATTTTGGTCAACAGATACTTTCTCAACACCTTCTAGAGAACAGTGTCCATCAGTTTAATGGCAACACTGGGAAGGACTTCTCCCTTCAGCATTCACAGCTGATTAGAAAGGATCTGCTGCAACCTATCAACCCTGCACTGAGGCATGATTATTTCTGAGGAACAGCAACTGAGCAGTCCTGCCAAAATCACACATCTGCAGTGCTAGAATTGTCTGGGGCCTCCTCTAGAGCTCAGGAGAGGGTAACATGTGCAATAAATGATGTGGAAAATAACAGATAGATGACAACTGACTACAGAAACACAAAGGGATGTGCTAAAGGAATATCTATCACACTTCTCAGTTAATGAGGTTAAAACAAGAAGCAACGGGTTTAAGATGCAGCTGGGAAAATCTGTCATCATTATTGGCTAGCATTTACAAAGCTCAATAGCTAATGCTAAGCTCCTAAATCTACTTGCAGGTATTTAGAGAAAAATCGTTCAAGTTTTCAGAGGTGGTGAAAAGTTGCCTTTCCAGCTCTCCTTTTCTACTGCACCAAGCACTAACCTGCCTAATCAGAAAACATTAAAAAAACATTAAAACCTTCATCTTCTACAGACATTTCTCTCCTCTGCACTAGTAATATACTTCTTGTTCTGTCACATTGTCTCTTTAAAGGAATATGAGTCCTTTTTTAAGCACTGGGTCCAAATCTTTTCTTGAACGTCTCCTGCTTGCTTCCACAGTGTTCTCCAAAGGGGAAACATTGGCAGGTGGTTACAGGACCAGCTCTGCTCTACCTTTAAATTACACTATGAGACACACTAAAACCAAGGGCTGTAAAACAACATCCTTTATAAAGCCATATCCTATAGCCATGTGTGTACAATTACTGTGTGCTGCCAGGTGTTTAGGAACAGTAAGCAAATGCAGAGGAAGGTTGGATTTTGGACCAACTGGGAGGTAAGATCCATGGGTATATAAATTAAAAAGACATTTGGGATAAAAACCTCCAAACACATGTAGGTCTGGTGGTTTTGTCCAATGTAAGCACTGTTGGGCAGCTTTGGCTCCAAATATTAGTGAGCAGGGAGGCCTGTAAATAAATAGCTGCTTTATTTTGCAAAAGGTGAATGAATCTTCTCCTCAGGATGTTTCCTGCAGAGGTGACATGGCAGCCAGGAAGACACATGCTTGAGTATGAAAGAAAGATCCTTCTTGACTGAAAGATCCCTCTTGCCCCACTGATACATGGCCAGAGTCTAGATTATAACACGTGTGAAGAAATTGGTACCACCATGTGGTAAAAGTGATGAGATTTATACATAGCATAAGCTACCAGGGACAACTGGTAAACAGGAGGACACAGCTTTCATTTGCTGAGTTGGACAGTCCCACCCCTGGTATCACAAATGGGTCTTCTGCTGTTGTGGCCTCTACTAACCCCAGGAAAGGTGCCCACTGCTGCTTTATGGCCTCAGTTGTCTCGGTTTTGTCTGTCTCTGAGAGTTCATAACCCTCATTCAAGGCCCAGGAAATGCCTATGAAATGGCAAAGGTAATTTGTTGTATTTTTCCTACCCCCAGACCAAAACTCCAGCCTGATGGCTCACCACTGTTTGGGATGAGGGCTGCCTTGGGGTAGGGTGGGGGAGTAGCCCTTGGGAAATCCCTGGGGTGTGGGAGATGGCCACAGGTTCAGGTCTCAGGAAATAACCCATGGTGGAAGCCAGCTTGCAGAACCCTGGTGATCACCAGAAAACAAGGATAAAATAACCAAACGAATCAGCAACTGCTTCCTCTCCCCTCCAGTGTAAATCCAATTACTTTTGATTTCTTCAAATGCCTGCACCCAGTGCCTGTCTTTATTTCCCACTACATTAAATGGGACCTGTTCTCCATAGCTACTGGGCTCTGGGTTGGAGAGGAAGCATCACCATCTAAATACTACAGCAGAAGCTGGAGGTTCTGGGAAGGTGACATGTCCTCTCCTCCCTTGATCCCCCTTCAGACAGTCCCACTGGCAGCACTTTTGCTTCCTCCCAACAGTATCTACTCCCACGTCACACCTCTGATCTCACTTTTGGAGAGGAGCCACAAGGGAGAACACCCTGGTCCCTAAATTGCACCTCACTGACAGTCTTGTATTTGGAGAAAATGCTGGGTATTGGGAGCTTGGGGTTAAATACCTCATTCTGCTTCTCACAAGACTCAGAGCCAGATAGCAGTGGTCTGAAGGCTTTTATGAGGTTGAAGTTACTCATCTATGCTGAGAAAAATGCCTGGCTAGGGACTTCTGGATAATCTCACCAGCCACTTTAGGGGCTGAAATGCCTTTTTAAATGCCAATCTTTAAGTTTCTGTGCTTCAGCCCCTTTTACAAGGATGATTGCAGCAATGGTTGTAAAACCCTAAGATGCTCCATAATGAGAGCCACATAAATGGAGCAGCCTTTGTTTTTTTTTTGTTTTGGTTTTTTTTTTTGTTTTGTTTTTTTTGTGTTTTGTTTTGTTTTGTTTTGTTTTGTTTTTGTTTTTTCTCTTTTTTTTTAATTTTTGATAAATTGAGTTTCCTTGATGATTTCTACAAAGGGGTTATACCAAAAAGAGCTGGATCAAGGTCCCAGTTCCTGAATCTGTGGTGTTTCTGCAGACCCCATGCCCAAACAAGTGAAACAAACAACATGTAAGGTGTGTTGCCTCCATCCCTACACCATCACCTCTTCCTGAGCCAGGCACAGGAGATGGGTGCCTCTGTGCCAAGAATTTCCCACCTCACCATTGAAAATTACTTCATAATCTACAGACAAAAGGTGTGTCTTACTCCCTTTGTCCATGCAGAGTGTAACAGTCTGCCTCTGCCAGCAGCTGCTGGCAGGAGCCAATGCAAGGCAATCAGCATGAGCTCAAAAACTACCTACCTATCTGTGAGAAATCTGTGTATACTGGCTAGGTGTCTTGAGTGATTCCTGACTTTTAGGCAATTTTCTTTTCAGTACTGATGTTTAGCACCTACTATATGGGTACAAAGAAAGTATTTGTGATAATTGTGAAGTGTTGCAATGGCTTTATATAAGAAAAACAGGTTTGCTCACAGCAAAAAAATTGTAAAAATAAGTAAATTGTAAAAGCAATTTTGCTCGTACAATTAAACCATATTTCTTGTTTATAATCATGTTTTTATTAAGGAACAAGTACCTGGTTTTAGTTTCCTGTTCAGACTAGCCTTTCTTTTTAACAGCCTCATTAATTGATTTTAATAAGGGTGTTATAACAAAAGAAGGGAAATTCTGTTTATAGAGATGAACATAGACACAGGAAAAAAGTTAGGAATACATATACCTACTTTGGACTTGAGGTATGAAAATGTACTGTCTTAAGTAACATATTTACTACAAGTAGAAGAAGGACAAGCAAATGTTTATTGCTTCTATCAGCACTAATGCAGAGTCTCTTTGGTTATTTCTTTAATCCAAACAGCTTCCCGGTAGATCCAAGATGTGAGGCCTTTCTGTAATGACTTGGCAAGAGAAAGGGTCCAGAACTTCTCTGCAAACACTATTAAGTTGTCAAAGACAAGTCCTGTATTTGAATTAAAACTATAAATCTTTCATCTGCACCTATTCTACATCAAATAGCAGGAAAAGAGGCCCTCCCATCTAACAGTCTTAATTACCAGAGCACTGCAGCCTTTGAGCATGACAGAGCCAATGATAGCTGACCTTGTGCTCCAGCCCCAGAGTGGGATCAACGTGATGAATGGGAATCCCTGCCTGAAATATCACAGCAAAAGGAACAGCCTCAGATGGCAAATTAAGTGCCTAACACACTGTTGGGTCTACACAAATATATAATAATGCCCTTTACTTTGATCTGCTTGTACTGAAATAAGCAGTATGGTGAAGGCTTCAGTGTAAACATGTCAAGATTTCCCAAGTAATGACCAGCCCTTGTCACCTTCTTTCCCACACAAATGCATGGTGGAGCAGTGGCTTTTCCCCTCCCTAATGCCACTGCTAGTTCTGTTGCACTTGGAGTAGGAGAGATAGGCACCATGGGTTTGTCAGGGTTTTTGCTAATACTGCCATGTAATTCTCCATGGCCCAGAGTAGACAACTGCGGATCTCCAGGGAGAAAGAGTTATGAGGCTTCATTTTCCTTGTCACACTACACATGTAGCAGGTGAGACAAATGTATGGCAGCTGAGTGTTCAGTTACCTGAAAGCAGAAGTTTCCATGCTGCGAAGTATGTGTGGTGAGCAGCCCTCAAGGTCCACAGTGGGGTTTTCTCTTCATTTCTAAATGTTTTCAGCTCAAGGTTTGTGAAGAAGAGCCATGGTGGCCTATGAGAAATACAGTAGTTTGTTGGCCCAAAACTTGGCAAATGAATGCATCAAGGCTGGGCCACATTTCCTGAGGTCATCTCTTAAAGAACTACATTTTAGGATGGGGCTGTCATACCTTCTGGTGTATTAATGTGACGGTTTTGTCCATCTGAGACATTTCTGAAACTCTTTGTCTCTAATAGCTATGTTGATGGCTACTGAACATTTCCTTCTTGACCTTACTTTTATTCTGTATCTTAAGGCTTCTTAGCATATTTCCTTCACTAATGGGTCTTGATAGCTCAGTTATTAAGTCTGACATGCAGAAGGTACCCTGCTGTTTGACTAGTAGTGTCAGTTATGAAGGAGTTGGGTATGCCCTGTAGAAGAACTCATCTCAGGTATGGCATATCAGATAAAGATTATAAAATGTTTTAATTGAAAGTACATAGAAATGTGCCTTCCTTTCCCCACTTTTTTTTTTTTTTCAAGAATCCTTCACAGGAAAGGTATCATGAACTTGCATGTTTGGTATCATAAACCTACAAAAACCTGCTTGTGAAAAAGTTCTGTAGCAAATGCTCTACTCCAATAGTGAATTCTTCAAACAGTATTTTCCAAAGCAACATCCAGAGTGTGAACAAAAAAACCTCTTAGCATAGAATATATTTGTGTATGTAAAAAAAGCTACACCTAAATATATAATCTTACTGTATTAGGTTTCTATGATAAATAGAATAAAGTATCTTGTATTATATGAAAACATATTTATGCATATGTATATATGTGCTTGTCTTTCTATATTTATATTTGTTACACTTCACAAAGAGGTAAGTCTGCATTTATTCTTATACGTGGTAGTGGCTATGCTTGCTAAAAAAGCATTTGAAATTCCGAGCAAAAGCACATTAAAGCAATAAGGAAAATAAAGAATGCTAACTGTGGAAAAAAATTATTTGGGGCATATCCTGAATCTGCAAAACAGATTACACCAACAGGCATTGCCCTCATATCAAAAGGGAGCTGTTCAGCCAAAAGCAGATGGGGGGTGGGGGGAGGGGGGGAAGGTGATAGTGAAGTCTGTACTATCAGATCTGCATCCTTCACATATTCCTCAGGAGGTGCTTTGTTCACCTGTTATGTGTTTAGGCAGTGGTGGGTAGGGGGTTGGTGGTTGCTCCAAAGCTGTTCTGGAGGGAGGCATCTCCTGATGGACGCTACATGTCTACAGCTAGAGGTTAAAAGTGCAGGAAATACTGTGAGATTCAAAGGATATAGCCAGACCTACTTGCTTTCAGGAAAAATGATGTGACTATGTTTTAGACTTATAGACAGACCAAGCTTTCCCCTCTAGTGCAATTAGTGGAGATGCTTCATTAGCTTGACAAGCAGAAGAGTGTGGTGGGAATGCAAAAACGCTGATGGGAACATAGCCTTTGTGAATGCCTGGGAGACCTGCCACTGACTTTATCACAGGCTGAATTTCACCCCGTGAGCTTGTATTCTCTTGATAAAGAACATGAATAATAATGATGGGAATGGAGTATACATAACCACCTATTGCCAAAAAGGGACATAATCCTATTAAAAACAATCCATTTCTGGCATGAGAATAGTTACTGTGGAATTTGAAGCAGGAACTTGTTTAATTAGCTGCACATTTTAGAGTAATATTATGTTAAATACAATAAAAACATAGCATGAAATAAGTGGCCCAGATCCTTAGGATATAAATGAGAAAGAAATATATATAAATATAAATGAGTTGAAACCAAATTTTCTCTAATGCCCCAGTGGAGTAATGAACATTTATATTAACTCAAGTGATTGCTGTATGCTTTACCCATGCAGCATTTGCAGCATATAAAAATTGTCCTGCTAGGTACAGCTTCACACTTATCTATATTATGGAGGATATTTTATATTTTGTCTTTCTATAGGCTTTCCACAATGTTTAAGATTTAAAGGCTTAAACAGAAGAGTAACTACTTTGAAAGCAACTTGGCAAAGAAATCTTTAGAGAGAATGAGCACAGCTCTGAAACTGTAGAACATGAACAGTCCTCCAGCACCCCTGAAACTCTGTTCACAGGTGTGTTTTTGCTTGCACTTCTTGTTCATGCTTCCTCTGTACATAGGTTAGCAGGGTCTGCCTGCTGTGCATGGACATGATCAACATTCAATTTGTATATGTTAAATGATACAGCTTGTGTACACAAACAGTTGCTAAATGGAAACTGAAACGTCTGGGGAGAACATGTCCAAATGTGCACTCAATTATGAAGAAGGTCAAGATATCACAGTCAGTGATATCCACAGCAGTGGAGCTTTTGTGCAACATATTTACCCAGGACTGCTGTGATGACACGTGCATTAGGAATATTTCTAGTGTTATGAATATGCAATTGTCTGTATTTGCAAATATTTGGAGCTGCCGTGTATATAAATCATCTCGCACTATGAACATTTTGTGAGGATGGAAGTGTTCACCAACATAAAGGAAATTTCTCCCTCAACTGTAGCTCTGAGCAGTCTAATGTAATTTGCACAGTATACAGAATTCTTTCACAGAGATTGCTAGTGGGCTGCCATCCTTGCTTTCTGTTTGCCTTAGGTAAAATACTCAAGTAGCTGTAGTTGTTAAAGGTTATGATTGCTCCATAGGGTATGAAAAACAGTGGTGAGACTGAGCACTGAAAAGTTACATAGAGGATGTGAGATAAGGAAATCAGAGAGGAGGGCACAGAGAGGGACTGGATCTCATAAAAGGGCAGGCTTCACTGCTCTTTCAGTCCTCATTAGTTTCCATGTGAAAGAGTACTATTATGAAAGAAACTGGAGAAGGGTTGATTTGTTTGTAATTTAAACACCACCCTCCTCTACACAAGCCCACACATGACAAGTGTTTGAACAGGGGTAAAGATTTTAATCAAGGCACCCCTCCCTGGGCAGCACAGGATAAGCAGGAAGTCAAGCTCAGGGGGCAGCAAGCCTTGGGTCTCCCCTTCTCCTTCCCTCCTTACAACAGCTTGCCAGGCTGCAGGCATCAGCTCTACCCCCAGTCACACCAATGTGCATGGTGCAAGTAGCAGGCTTGTGCTAATCCAGCTCACGGGGTCTGAAATGTTGAGGGATAACCTAAAGCTATCAGTTTGTTGGATGGGCATGAGGGGTTTCCAGCAGCCACAAAAAGCAGCAAACAGCAGGCAGAAATGGGAGCTGGAGTCAGGTCACAGAAAGAGGATGGGCAACCACAGATGGGATGAACAGCTCTGTGGAATTTACTAAACCACAGAAAGAATATTTACTAAAATAATGTATCAGAAAGCTGAGATACAGCAAGGCCACACTTCAGGGTCCTTAAAAAGCCTTCAAGAGGCAGTTAGAGGGCACTCTGGCTTGAGTGAACAGCTGACACACACTATGGATGCCCAGTTGCCAGCAGTCATGACAGACAGAGCATGAACTCCAGCAAGAATGGGGTTTGGCCTATGCTAAGGTAGCCTATACCCTAGGAATAAAATGACTGGAAAAAAATGTAGTAGCAGTGATGATTTTCACAAAGCTCCAAGAAAATTCTTCAGTGGCAGGGAGTGGGAAGAAAAGGTGTTAAAAAAATAAACCAATTTTTGTTACCTTTTTCTTAAAACTGTCTATGACTGAAACTGGAAACCTGGACACATCATCACAAAGATATTGCTGTGAAGTTTCCATTTGCAAGAGAAGGTAGAAGCTGTATAGAGGCAGGATTGTGTGCACGCAATTTCCAGTCTATTCTATATGCTCAATAGATATTTACAATTCGGCTGCACATCAGAAAAGTAGTCAAACTGTACAAGAAAACCTTTAAGTTTCACTCAGCACCTTATACTGTTGCATTCATTGCCCTGGGTAGACACTTTATTAGAGCTACATATTTAGTGAAGGAAAGTTTGTCTTGTGTCTTGTTTTTTCACTGTGATTGTAGTGGCAAAGGCAATGGGTAGCCAGCAGAAGCTCTGCCCTCCTGTGCTCCTGGGGACATGCTCTTCTCCTGGCTCCCCAAAGTGCAGCTGGTAAGGACTGAGTCTAAATAGGAAACTGTGACTTCAGCATTGAAAACCCTTTCACTACAAACATTTCTTGGGCTTCTCTTTGACTTCTGATGGAGTTGACATATTCAAAAGTATATTGTCTGTAAATTAGAAAATGGGTAAGGCTCATTCAGTTGCTCTTAGTCACTACAACTTCTACAGCCACACAAAGCAACTGTACAAATCATGCTGGCTGATGGAAAATGTAGTGAGTGACAGGAAAATGAAAAGTTACCTGGGTCTGTATTTAAAAAGATGAGTTACACCAGCAGCCTGCTTTGGCTCTGTTCTTAGTGAAGTCCATCTGTTCTGAGGAAGCTGAGAACATTTCAAGTAAAAGCATTTGTAATCTCAAAAACTCCTTTACACTTTTAGGGCAAAATGTCAGACTTTACTTCAACAGATCTTTGCCCTAGAGTCAGAATTCGAATCCTCCTAAAGGACATTAGTCATCTCATACTGAATGCCCATAATTCATCAATTTCCACTCAGAACAATTGATTAGATGCAATTGAATCCAGGTGGAATGGGCAGATCATCTGTGATTTCCATTTTCCATTATTTCTTGCTTATTGAATCTCTTTTAGAAAATAGAATATTATTTGGTACCTAAACAAATCTTCAGCTACAGCTGGTAGTTAGATTCAGGAATAGATGATAAAAAATGTGGTATGGTCACTGTTTCAGTCAACAGTGCCTGAAAACTATTCAATGAGATATGGGTTTGTATTCTGATGTCATATTAATATGATTTACAGTATTATATTTCTAACACCATTTGGATCTTGGATGACAACTGAGCAATTAGATACAATTAAATAATCAGAGCATGGTAGTCTCAACACTTATGGCAGTATGTCAAGAAGGAGTCTAGTCTGCAAGAGTAAGTTCAGTAAATGATTGCTCCAAGGTTTTCTATCAGAACATGAAGAGTAAGGATTCTTCATTTTCTTCCATAAGCAAAGATGGAATAAATCAGTAGTGGAAAGTTGTAAAAGAGTGAAAGGAAATACTTTATGAAAAGTGAAAGAAGAGAAAATTGGAAATTACTAAACCTGCCTACTGGCCCTTCCCACCGAGGTCTCAGAACAGCATAGAGTCATAGAATCATTGTATCATAGAATGGTTTGGGGTGGAAGGCACCTCTAAAGGTCATCTAGTCTGACTCCCCTGCAGTGAGCAGGGACATTCTCAACTAGATCAAGTTACTCAGAGCCTCACTGAATAACTCCAGGGATGGGGCCTCAACTACCTCCCTGGGCATCTGCTGCTCTTGCTGGAGCTGGGTCCAGTCTGACACTGCTGTGGGGTACAGCAGTGAAGCTCTACAGCATCTGAGCCTTTAAAATGAGAAACAGCCTTTAACACTAGCAGGAATTGAAAGAGAGGACCTAAAGCAGGCTGAAGGGCTTTTGGTAAACACACAAGGTGTTGGCACATGAATGAGTCATTGCAGGGTGAATTAGAAGGTGAACTTACAATGTATCTACTGACTCACTGTAATTGCTTGTGTACCAGCTCTTATTTCTCAAACATGAGGAAGGCATGCTTCATTTTGACTGAAAGATAAACAACCTGCAATTATCTGTCTTTCAAAGTGGGATAAAACCCAGCACACTGGCAGTTAATGAAGATCATTCTGATGCTCTGTTCATGCAGTTTCTTTTTACCCCTACCACCTGCTCACGTCTCTAGCCACAGTGTAGCTATATCAATGTGCTGAACCTTCAGGATACTCTAGTCATGCGTATTGCAAAATTACAATTCCGAGCCCATTCAGCCCCCTCAGGTTGCTCTGAATTACCTAATCCATTAACTATGCATTAATGGATCAGGGAAATCCTTGAGGTGCTCATTAAAGTAATCACGTTATAAACAGTGTTATACTAGGTACCACAAGGAACCAACAATTTTCGAGGCAAATTTATTTCAGCTCCCCAGAGGACAGAAGACAAAACCCCTTGAACCTTCTTTCTCGAGAGACCAATAGCTTCAATGTCCTTGAAGACGGGATGAGGTGAGAGCTGTGCCTTCAGCAGGTCCTCTCAGGATTCATCCCCTAGCTTTGTGCTAAGCAATGCTGACTGGCAGAGAAGCAGCATGAGAGCAAAGATCACTCTGTGCTCCTACCGTAAGTCAATCTGCAGCTTCTGTGAGTGTGTCCCCAACTCTTGCTCCTCAGATGGTCTTTC
>JAAGNO010026484.1:0-13656 GCA_033439905.1 Ceryle rudis
GCAGTGAGTTAGGAGAACTGAGCTGGAAAGTAAAATCACTGAACAGAACCAGCTCTGTTCTCACCCAAACCAGGACACAAGGGGACAAAACCACGTGCGTTTTTCAAGGTGTAGCATGATGTTGTGGTGCTTTCATTTTCTTTCCTCATAGTGCCCAAGATGTTCCTGCCCTCCCAACACTTCCCAACTCCGAGTTGATGTTCTCATGCAACTATCTTTCACAGCTGCAAGTCTGCTGCTTGGCACTAATCACTCACTCAGGGGCTGTTCTAGTACACAGAGCACTGGATTTGCCCACTGTGTCCCTTTGCTCCTCTGCACTGAATTTCATCTGCCGTTTTAATGTCCACTGACTCCGTTTTATAAGGCCACTCTGTAGACCTTCAGTCAAGTCTTTGTCCTTGCAACCCCAAATGATTTCATTCATCAGCCAGCTTTATCACTTTAATGCTCACCACCTTTTCCATGTTGTTCATGCATCCTGAGTGTGGCAGGCCCTAGCAGAGTCCAAAGATTGACAACTTCTCCCCAAAAAAACCAAACATTTACTGATTTACCTGGCTTACACATACTCGTGCACAGAGTGCCTGCAAAGGATCAATCACAGATAGACAGGGATGTAGTTAATTTATGCAGCGATGCCCCAGGACCGATATGTCGAGCGAGAGCTGTAATTACAGAGGATTGAAACGCTGGTAGTTCATATTCACAGATCCTCACTGAAGGAACGGGAGCTTGATTGGCCAGTGGTATTTGGTGAAACTTCTTCATTGGTCTCTACATGTTTCTCAGAGTGGTCTTTAAGATCTTAGCTCCAAGGAACCACTTCTGCCAATTTTCTGAGAGAAATAACAGCCCATGCATTGGCAGTGGACTCAGCCTATCCAAACTACACAGGTAACTATTCTTCGTGTAAATATTCCAGACTGATTTTCAGCAACCTCAAACTGGGCTGGAAAATTGGAGGCTGAGGTTTTCTGCACACGCACTCTAAAGCTGATCTGCACAGCCCCAGTGGCTACCTCCGTGCAACTTTCAACGGACAACAGTCGACTTAAAACAACTGCCTGGCCTGGCCTGCTTGGCATCCAGAAGCATGAGGCAGATACCCAAAACTCCTTCCTGTCCAACTTACAGAAGTTGCTGGCGGAGACAGAAAAGATGTTTGGAGAAAACCAGACGGGCTGTAGCAGTAAGCTGAAATGGTAACCCTCCAAATTACTCTCCGTTAGTCCCAGAAGGTCCTGTCTTTTCTCAGGTCTGGGATAGAAAGCTTTAATAAAGCAGGGCAACTTTTTCTAATGAAACCCCTGAGAACTGATTAAAGGGCACTGAGTGTTGTCTGTATCACATGCTCATAAACTCCTTGCCCATCAGCCCAGTAACCCAATGCTACTAGTGGTACTATTACAAGCTGGCTTCACACCTCTGCTAGATGGATTTGACTACATCACACCAGGAAAAAAAAAAAAAAGCACCCAGAGAATTTATCAGGTTGAGCTAATGAACAGCAAGCATCAGACACTGGCTCTCAATTCAGACTGCTTCTTTTCCTGGCAGAATTCCCATGCACGATGCACACCACCACACCAAAGGGAAGTTATGTGATCGTTCTCCAAATGTTCCACAGGGTTGCCTGCCAATAATATGCTAATTCTAATTAGGAATATCAAAACAAACATTTGCAAAATGTCATTCAATAAGTCAACATTCCATAAGCCCCTGCTGCTAGTTAGGAGCTACAGCGTTAAACTCCAGCCTTTCCAACTCACAGTTTAGTTCGTCCTGCTTCGGTGTAATTGCCACATGAGTGACATTCAACACGCAAGAAAAGCAGACAAGTTGTAATCAATAACTTCAGATGTTTTAAAAAGAGCTACAACAGTCTACTGGCTTTTTCACAGCATAGGTAAACCAGGTGAATTATTAAACAGGGAAGGAAGAGCTCGTGGACAATCTATATAGTGTAGCCTGTCATGTTTCCCAGACTCCACCCTGAGAGGCTTATCCCTTTTTCTCTCTTTTGTAAACTCTCCTGGACTTTTGTCCTTGAGGACAACGGGAATGAGCAGCACCTCTTCAACCTTTCCCAGCACGTACACACATTCTACCATCAACAGCAGGTACCTCCTCTGTATTGATCACTTCCAGAAAGAACATCCAAAGTACTCCCTGCTGGTCCATAAAAACCAAACCCCAAATGGTCTCTAGGGAGGAGGCACCTCTGCCTGTTTTCTTCAGAAGTGGACTTGATAAATTTTCCACAGAATAGGAATTCTGCTAAGAGAACAACTGCAGTCATTACCTGCCTGCAAGTTTATGGAGAGAGACAAAAAGTGTGCCTGTGGTTTCCAGAAGGTGTAAGAGACTGAAGTGTTACTGAATCCCTGCCAGAACACAGCTCCACAGTGGTTGTGCTCTGCAAGAGCAGCAAGGTCAGTAAGGGGCCAGTCCTTTCAAACCAGTCCTCCTGGTATCAGCCACTGCCTTTGGCACTGCTGCTAAATCAAAGAGAGAATCAGCTCTCTCTGAAACAAATTCAAAGGCCACTTCAACACCAGAGCAAACCCCAGTGCCAGGATGGTCAGACACACACAGCCTGCATGGAAAGTTCTGCTTCGGCAAAGCTAAAGGATCTGCCCTGAAGGAGCGAATGGAGGCTGGTCCACGCCCAGGGCAGCGGGCAAATCCCCTTCTTGCCCACCTTGCCCTCCCAGGTGCATCTGTACAAAAGGTATGAGGCTCTAGCTGGGAAAAGCCAGGCAATGGAGGATGTGGACCATGGTCCATCTACAGTGGATGTATTGCCAGGGTCAGAAAGGCCTACCCCCTCATCACAACCACCTCCATGAGGAAGAAAAGAAGGGTTAGGGTTGTAGGGAACTGCCTTCTGAGGGGAGCAGAGGGTCCAACAGGCCAGACAGGCCCTCCTCTCAGGGAAGCCTCTCAAAATTGAGGGGATAATGATTTGATGGGTAGGCTGTTCAGGGGATAAGGAATAGGTTGGATGGTCACATCTAGAGAATAGTGGTCAACAGCTCGATGACCAGAGGGAGACTGGTGATAAGGGGTGTCTCTTAGGGGTCTGTACTGGGACCAGCGCTGTTTACATCTTCATCCATGACATAGTGGGATTGAGTGCAAAGTTGCTTATGACACCAAGCTGTGTGGTGCAGTTGACATGCCAGAGGGACAGGATGCCACCCAGAGGGACCTGGACAAGCTTGAGAAGTGGGCCCATGTAAACCTCATGAGGCTCAGCAAGGCCAAGCACAAGGTGCTGCAACCGGGTTGGGCAATCCTGGTATTAGTACAGGCTGGAGGATGAAGGGGTGGAGAACAGCCCTGCCGAGAAGGACTTGGGGATGCTAGGAAATGGAAAGCTGGACGTGAGCTGGCAATGTGCACTCACAGCCCAGAAGGCCAATCTCACCCTGGGCTGCAGCAAAAGAAACATGGCCAGAAAGCTGAGGGAGATGATTCTTCTGCTCTATGCCACTCTGGTGAGACCTCACCTGCAGTACTGTGTCTGGCTCCAGAGTCCTCAGCACAGGAAAGATGTGGACCTGCTGGAGCAGGCGCAGAGGAGGGCTACAAAAATCTTCTCCTATGAAGAAGGGCTGAAAGAGATGGGTTTGTTCAGCCTGGAGAAGGCTCCAGGGAGACCTTATCACAGCCTTTCAGTACTTAAAGGAGGTCTATAAGAAAGATGGGGACAGACCTTTTATCAGGGCCTGTGATGGTAGAACGTGTGTATGTGCGGGGAAAGGTTAAAGAGGGTACAACAAGGGGTAATAGTTTTAAACTAAAAGAGGGGAGATTTAGAGTAGAGTAGACAAAAGGACAGATCTTTTTACCATGGGTGTGGTGAAACACCAGCACAAGCTACCCAGACAGGTGGTAGATACACCATCCCTGAAAACACACAGTCAGGTTGGATGGGGCTCTGAGCAACCTGCTCTAGTTGAGGATGTCCCTTCTCACTGCAGAGGGTTGCACTTGACGGCCTTTAAAGGTCCCTTCCAACCCAAGCCATTCTATGAAGGTCTCCTGAGGAGCTCACACAAGCACCAGTAATAGTCACAGCTTTATCACCTTGCTCAGATGGTTCCATTACTTTTGCTTCCAGACCTGGAAAGAATCCAGGATGGCAGAAGTGGGAAAAAAAAAAGTGTTAGGAAAGCTGTCATCAATACGAGATGCACTACTGAATCCAAGGAGGTCCACAGCAGCAGCAGCCACCACCATCCTCCTCAGCATCATACAATAAACTCGCCCTGTTTCCACTCATACATGCAAGGCCTCAAACGCTACAGCAGCACGTGCCAGAAAGAGAGCAAAGAGGTCAAAACTATGCCCTGATGTGAGGATCTCTGAAGTAGCAGGGCAGCTGTTGAGTAAAAATGCTTGAGTGATCTTGACAAGTAGACTCAGATACCACTAGAAAAAAAGGGAAAGAAAGTTTGGACTGGCATTCAGCTGAGACATTACCATGAATGGTACTAATAGTTTGTTGGATGAATTTTGATTATTCTCTCTGAATGATGGGAAGAACAAGGTTTCATTTCATTTTAATGATTTTTCAGAATGAGGCTCTGAAGCTAAAGTCAGAAAAAATTAAAAACCCAAACCTGTTCAGGTATCTCTCTTAGTCTGCACCATCACACTGCCTCTAATCCCCAAGTCCTGGATGATGGGCTCTGGGAGCTAAACCATCAGCTTGGAGATGGAAAGGGCCTGCCCCACATGTAATCTGTTAGGCAGGAAACAGGCAGGCAGCAAAACACATGGAAACAAACTTGTCAGCAACATTTAGTGGACTGAGAACACCAAGAGGAATAGTTATCCTACTTTAAAGTGCTTAGTTAAGAGCCCTGGGTAAGGACAGTGAGAAAGATAATGGTATTTAAGTGTTTTGGAGCAATAAAATTAGGATATGACTAGATCAGAATTTTCCTTTCACTGCCCAAACACTGCAAAACTACTAAAACAAGGCAATGCCCAGACTGCAATGGAAATATTGACTTCCTGGTTTGAAATGTGTGTTGTGACTATTGATGAGGTCTAAAT
Organism: Ceryle rudis; assembly: GCA_033439905.1. NCBI lineage: Eukaryota > Metazoa > Chordata > Aves > Coraciiformes > Cerylidae > Ceryle > Ceryle rudis. Next base: position 5,071 of record JAAGNO010026484.1, read on the forward strand.
CCAGGTCAGAGAAGTCTTAGTGATGGATGACTGCTTATCACACATCCTTAGACAACAAACAATCAGGCAAGTATTTAACCCCAGTCCTCCTGCTGAATTGTACCAGTGGTGGATGACAAATTCACAGCAGAGAACTTAAGTTCCTTAACCACTGCGAGACCCACCTCAGCCGCTGGCAGAGGACACCACCAGTTAGTGCCAAGCAGGATCTTTCCGATTTAGGCCAGATCGAACTCGGGGCCTTTGAAGCTGAACAAGGGGTTTGAAGTTGAGCATTATTTAAATTCCACAAAGCGTTACTTAGGCTGTTGTTCCTCTAACAGCACCGAGTCATTCCTCGGAGCCCAGGAACTCCTGGGACCGTTTGCAGGCTCTGACAGATCAGAGACAGTGGGGAATATGCCAAACTAGGGAGGAGATGAAAACGAGAAGATCCCTCTCTTGTCACTTCAGCTCCCTCCTCTTCCCACCATTCCTTCTGTTAAGGAGAAGCAAACAGTGAGTGTGACACACAGAACATGCAAGAAAAGGTCAGAGCACTAATGGCTGCAATCCCCACATGTCAGCCACACAGAATTTGATCTGTGGATGCAATACAGCCGTGGAGGATTTATTTATTTATTTTAACTGAACCGACAGAAACAAATGACCAGGTCGTGTATACAATCTCTCAGACAACACAGGATCGCTTCATTTACTATAAAGGTCAGAAACTGTGACCTTGTTAAGAGCTAAATGTCTTTTTAAAGGTGAAACACTGATGAAAGCAAAACATCATTTATTTTTAATTAGCTACAAGAATGGTATTTGATTCTTCTCCAAGCACAGCACAAGCACAAACTTCTTCCTGTATCTGCTTAGCTCTAGCAAAAAGGTATCGCTGCCTTTGAGTAGAAACCTAGTGATCTGGAAACTGCTTTGCAGGAAACAGGCTGGCAACTCTGCAGAGCTACTGCTGATGGAGGAGCCCAGCATCATCCTCCTGATGGTCTCAATTCCCCAGAGTGAGCCAGGAACAACAACAACAAAAGTCACAGAAGACATTCCAGCTGCTGAACAGAATTTTCCCAGTTCTGATCCTTGGCCATCTCTGTGGCAGATGTATGTGAGATTCCCCTTCAGGGGCATGGGCTGCCAGGTTCCCACGTCCCAGCTGAATGGATTGGGGCTAAAATTCAGCGCAAGGCAGTGAATTGCCTCTCTTCTTCTCTAATGTGTAAATTTAGAGTAATTTTCAGGTCACCTGGTCGAGTTTGAGTTTCAGGCAGAACTTTGGTACACGCCCGTGTCTCTGCATCCAGATTAAATACCTGTGTTCTGCAGCAGGGCTGCAGCTCAACCACCAAATACAAAGCCAGGCCACATAAACCAGTGATCTGCAGTTGTCCAAGATGGATCAACTCTGACAAGAAATACCAAAGGACTTGCGTTTAAAATAACCAGCTGCCCAGTACTTCAGGAACCCATGGAGGATGGGAACCAGCCCAGGCTCCGTCTCCTGTTATGCCCAGTTCAGATTTTGGGTCTCCCTAATCCCAGGCCAGCCAATTGTAGCGTCTGATATTCTGCAGCCAACTGAAGTTTGACAACCCTAAACTTCAGAAGCCTTTATCACTCAAAAATGTCACCAAAGCAGATGAGCTAATGAAGCAAATTTTCATTTGGGGCAATTCAGTATTTCCTATTTCACTAAAAACATCCCAGGCTGCTCAAACTGTGAGATGATCTTCAGCTGCTGCTTAGGTCTCCATCAGAGAAAGATCTCCTTTAGCATTCCTCTCACATGGCACCAGGTTGCATCTTGGACCTTAAAACTCTGCAGCAGGGCTGCAGAACACAGGTATTTAATCTGGATGCAGAGACACGGGCGTGTGCCAAAGTTCTGCCTAAAACTCAAACTCGACCAAGTGACCTGAAAATTACTCTAAATTTACGCATTAGAGAAGAAGAGAGGCAATTCACTGCCTTGCGCTGAATGTTAGCCACAATGCTGATAAAAATCACAATGCCTTTTCCAAAGCAGCCATTTTCCCTTTGTTCTTCCCATCCTCCCGAAGAAAACCTTATATACAGGTTCTGACACACATGCCACCTAAAGCCATCTGCAGCTTGCTGTTCTTTTTTATTAAGAAAAGACTTTGCTTAAGCCTGGCATTCTTAAGACAGACTTTTTTTTTTTTTACAAGCACAATATCTGGAGATCTCACAGAACCTTCCTATCCATGAGCATGAAGCAGAGGACATTTCACATCCCCTGACACATGAAGAAATAATCTCATCTGGATGGCTGCTGCTTCTGTGACAATTTGCTTGCATTCAGAGCAGATTATTTCCCTGATCTTGTCAGGCCACACAAAGACATGAAATAAGCAGAGACAACAGCTCGCATCAAAACTGCTGTCACAAACCTGCAATTAAAGATGTCCTAGACACATCTTTGCCATCGCCTGCATTCAACTTTAAACATTTTTCTCCCTAAAAAAAAAAAAAAAAACCAACAAAACCCAAACCTTGTTTTGTCTTCTCTCTCACCTTTTTTTCTAATTAAATCTTCTCCTTAAGACCATCTTCAGATGATCCAAGGAGTTTTCCCTCATGACATTTTACTGTTGAGCAATGAACTACTCTTGGTGGTTTCCCAGATCACTTATCAATGTAACCATGGTGACTCAGCCAGCTGCGACAACATCCTAAGAAATGTCATCTCTCTCTCACTGGCTTCCCCGGTGATAAAATAATTATCCAAAAACGGAGTCACAATGGCTGCAGCAGTCTCTTCAGTTTTGCAACACTTGCTCCCTAGCTGAAGTGTTTATTATGCCAACTGTTGAGTTTGTTACTCATTATTAAATAACAGTATTTGCTATTTACGTAAGAAGGGCATGTTTAGAGCAGGCAAGAACGTACAGATGGTATCAGGTAAATGCCTATATCCTAAACTGTCCAAGGGATAGGACTCCAACCCATGACACAAAATAGTACCTACAAACAAAAGTGCTCAATTAGTAGCTAAAAATATTTTTTGGTACTTACAAATAAAAAATGCTCAATTAGCTGAAAGAAAAAGCTGGATCCATCCACGTTCAGATGGTGTTAGAGCACAGCTCCTGAATGAGAACAGCATGGACTCTCAAGTCAAAGGATCTAAAAGCATATACAAAACCTACACTTCACTGGTGAACCTACAGCTGTAGGATAGGTTCTGTTCACCATCACTTCTTTCCAGCACCCTTGTGGAACTGGTCAGAAGGAAAATTGAAGCAGGATGCCAAGAGGAAATAAAGGGGAGGAAGGGAGCAAGAGCACAGTTTCCACCACTTTCTTAGACTTCAACTGCAATGCTTTCCCACTTCTACAGGTGACACGGATGTGTCACCAAGGTTCTGATCCCAAAACAAGACAGAGAAAGATTCTTCTAGGTTCTTTCATTCCCCCTTCATTTCTATTTTCTTATCACTTTCCTCCTTCCTCTGTACATTAAGGGCATGTCCTATCCAAACAAGGCTGGGCCTTCTGCAGCATAAGTCAGTGGCTAAAAGCACAGTGAAAAGCAAAGCTTTAAACATCCCAGAACAAGTTACTACAAGCTAGTCAGGTCTTTTATTTGGATGACAGACAAAGAGCTCATTTCTAACAGTACCAGTGTTACTGGCTACAACCAACACCAGGTGCAAAACTCTTATTTTGCTGTTATCTCAGCTCTTTAAGAAGCATTTATTTCTAATTCCTTTCACGGGAACATGATCACACTTCAAGAACTCCAGCAGTTTCACTCCATCTCACCTATTTTGTGCTCTATTTCAATCTTTAATTTGAACAAAAGCTTCAAAAGCATTCTTCCCCTCAACCCCTCCCAAAAAAACCTTCATCAAAGAAGCAATCGTTGGCTAAGTATGTGTTATTTAACCCTTTACATTTAAAACACTGCAATCATTTGCACACACCTGCTAGTTCAAGATGCTCCAGCTTTTAGACATTGTTTCTTGCTAAACGTTCCCTCGCTGCCACACGGGTGTAGGTGGAGTAGGGTGTGCGCAGCTCCTGGGGCCTTCCTAGGAAAGAAAAGAGGTTTTCTATGCTGTGCTGTCCAGTGAAAAAAATAAAAGCAGTGCCTCTTTGCAGCCCAAAAAAGATAGGGCCTGGTATCTTCCACAGGTAGTAGAGCACTTGCCAGAGCCCTAGCTTTGCAAGTAAAGTAGCTGAAGACACTCCTTTACTACGAGGTCTATGCAGTAAGTTTAGAATCCACTCTGAGATATCCAGTGCACACGCTGTACTAACGTGCTGCCGTGGTGCAGAGCTGTCCAACTGAAAGCAACTCTTGTTGTACTTCGAAGCTCTCAACAGAAGCTGAAGTAGGCCTGTTAAGTGCACAGCAGCTTGTTAAGCATGGCCAATCTTTGCTGAAGTAGCTCTCTACCTGCATTTTATTACGATATGCCTGTCAGACAGGAAGGAAGATGCTAGGCCTTTCTTAAAGCTCATAAGGAGAAGATGCTAAATAACACCACCTCAAAAAGCTCCCTATCTCTACTAGCCAGGCACACGACCAATTTGTTAGTGAAAGGTTTTCACAGCGGTAGTACGAGCAGGCCCCTCGTGCAAACTAGGCAGTGAACGCTACAGCACTAACCCTCCAGTTTTGGAGTCGGTTCCTCCTTTATGCAAATCCTGCTCCTTCCAGCCCAAGAGCTATCGCAGGGACTGGTCACATTCAGCAGTGCAGAGCGAGCCTCACGTATAACAAACATGGCAAAATGAAGTTGTTTATTTTGATAACAATCATATGGCTTAGAGTAAGGAAAGACTTCAAACCCATGGCTTTACAAGCGGCAGAGAGCAAGCAAATACCTTCCTAATAGTTCACTCATGTCCAGGGTGTATCAGGGCAACCAGGGCAGCAGATCACCCTGCCAGGGAAAAGAAAACATAGCAACAGAGAAGGGAGGGAGAGGTCAAAATGAGTGCCAAGAAAGGATCAATAATCTGGAGCAGAAGCCGAGAACTTGAACAAACCCCTGCTTGAGCCCTTGAGTTTATTCTCCCGATCTAGCAAAGAGTCCTTGCTGAAGGGAGAAGACAGAGGATGCAGTAGGAGCCAGCAGAGCTCACTCAGGGGTCTGGCATTAGCTCCAGTTTGCCAGGTGGACACAGGGACACCTTTAGGGGTGATCTTGCAGTAAATGAAGTAAGCATGTTCTCTCTTGTCCTTTTTCTTCATTTCTATCACTATAAACATCATTTGCATCAACTTGGTTTATTTTGCATTTCATTAACATGCTGACAATTCCTTTAGACTGTACCTTGACCTGAGCTACAAGTGCTATGAAGGTATCACCTTCTGCTATGTGCAGTGACCCTTCAGAGCAGGTAATCAAAGAACAAACATCTTCTGGTCAGATGTATTAGTCAGGAACACTGCTCTGAGCGGGGAATCAGGTAAAAACTTTGAAAACAGAGTCCCGGGAAGTCACATAACACCTTAAAATCATTAACTGCTTTTTAGCCTAAAGAACAAAAGCCATATTTTCAATTTAAGGGGAAAGAAAACACAAGAAACCAAACAAACGTGGGGAAAAAAAAAACCACCAAATCAACCTGGAAAAGAAACAAACCTGAAAAAGCAACCAACCAAGCCTGAAAAGAAAAACAAACAAACACAACAAAACCAAACCTGAAAAAAAACCCAACAACAAGCCAAACCCAAACCAACCTGAAAAGAATCCACACATCCAAGTCCTCTGAGCCCCAAAGATCTTACATTTAACAGGAAGTCAAAGCAACCCACAGTTTTCACAAGCATTAGCTGTGAAGGTCAAGTCATTTTTAACCCACCCTGCTAATTCACAACCAGATTAAAAACTACTCCGGCATGACTAAGACTTTAATTAAAGTTCATTAGCTTGAATTAAGAACATCTTTTCTTCTCCACAGCACCACCCACCTCCCCCCAACACGTGGTAGCAATGGAAAGAAGCCCTTCTAATTTGAGAGCAGGTGGAAATGGGTTTCTCCAGGTGCTCAGCAGCAGCCTGTCAGAGCTGCTGATCCTAACGCCTTCAGCGACAGCAAAGCAAGCCCAAGGCCAACCACCGCTGAAGATCTTGCCTGCTTCAAGTACAAAGTTGTTCATTGTGATTAAGATAAACCTGCACTTTCCATATTGCCCTCACCCTTTAGGAGTGGTCTCTACCACGCAGAATTCTAGTACAACCTGGGAACAACTTCTCTTCAGCTCCTAAAATCCACAGAGTACAGCTTGAGCTTGAATAATTCAAGTAGAATTAGGTTAACATGTTAAACTTCTTTTACTTTTTTTTCCCCTCCATTGTGAACACGTCAAGTGGGTGATGTCAAAATGTTTAGAAATGTATCGGAGCAAAAGATGAAGAGAAAAGAATTTTGAGGAATTTGAAAGAAAGAACTTACGTTAACGGCTTTTCATTTCAAATATATTTTGGTTTCATTTTTAGTAGCTTTAAAAGAATAAATAACTCATTTAATTTAAGGTTGTCCTAAGACAAAATGTTATTTGTCCTGACACAATACCCCCCTTTTATTCAATTCAAACCTTCTTTGTTGATGGGTACAGATATGACAATGAAAGAAACTGTCTGGGATTTTTCCCCAGCATGAGTAGGACGAAAATGTGCCAAGTACGCCAGCAGCTACGTGCAACACATTCACATTTTTATTTACAATAAATGATGAAGTATTAAACAGACTTCAAGTTAAAAAAACCCACAACCCACAGAGCTGAGCCCCAGAACAAAATATATACTGAAGGAATTAAATGTACTCTCTCCTTCAGCACACTACTGATTTTAGATGACTTTGGACCATGCAGTCTCCAGGTGATTATCGCTGGATTCACAGCAAATGAACCCCTGATACATTCCGTGCCATTTCCAATCCCATTTTCTACCTGTAGGCTTTCCCCCAATGATTGCTGGCTCTAAACACTACAGCGCTGGAGTTTAATGGCACTCCAGCTTAACAAAACTCTTCATGGTCATTAAGAGAAAATGATTAAATTAAGTCAGGAACTCAAGAGCATTCAGTTGAACTGATATTAAACTTCAAAAATACATGAGCCAAAGTCCATTTAGGGAAAAAAAAACATAAGAAAAGTAAAAATGGAGAGTAAGAAATAAGCACAACTCCATTTTAATCGAACTAAAGCATCATAAGAAGAAAACACTCTAATGAAGCACTTAATGACTACTTAAAATTATTTTAACAACTGATGACTTCAGAGAGAATTTAAAAGATAATTTCCCCTCAGAAAGCCTTATACAAAGTCACTCCACTACCCATAAAGTCTCAGAGTCTGGGCTGAGCAGCTCTGCACAGCCACGCTCTAGAGGAAGGACACGCGTGTTTTCTAGGCAGAGCTGCCCCTCCAGATGTTAAGCCTTTCAGCACACACGCAGTGCACAAACAGGATTACTTCAGAGGTGCATAAAATCCTCAGACCCAAAACAACCGACTCAGTTCTTCACGAGCACTTGCATAATACTTACGAGTTGAACGGGGCCCACAGGAGGAATCAATCCAGGCTCCCTTCTCCTTCCCATCCAAGTCTCACCAGTCAAAAAGTTCTCACAAAGCAGTCCATAAAAATTTTAAGTCCTTCAGTATGAAGCATCCCAAAATCTCCAAAATTACCACGTGGCATAAAACAAAACAAGCTCAGGAATCCCTAAAATCCTTCTAATACCACAGATTTTGTCATGGAACAACTGAAGTCATTGGGAGAAATTAATCAGGCTCCCCTATTATAGAAAAACACTGCAACTGATTTCAACTTAAGCTTGTAGAACCCTGCGGCTTTCTGAGCATGCCCTAGGTGTCCACTCCCACCCTTCCAGGTGCTGTTAATATACAACACCTCCCAGGAAGGTGGAGGAGGAAACAAACCTCACACCTACAGAGCTTTAATGGTACTTCGTATAGGAGGCTGCAACGTGCTCAAAATAATCGGTCCATTTGTATAAATAAACTCCCAGCCTTTCATTCTGGCCTGAGCCCTGGGTACTAATATCTTGTTTACTACCTCCTCCTATACATGTTTTGTTCTCTCCCATTCCTCCAGTAGCTTAAAAAGGTAAAATGAAGAGAAGTCAAAGGTCTACTCACACCTACTTTGTCCACCGGGTTAGCAAACACACTGTTTCCATAGCAATGGCCCAAGCAGGAGAAATCTGACCAGCACTGCAGCTCGTCTTCAATCCCCTACCCCAAACGCCTTGCTACTTGTGCACAGCTAGGTCAGCTGCAGGTGCTTTTCAGCAGGAGCAAAGGTCAAAGTCATTTGAGGTCCACCAGACCCAAGGAGACTGCAAGTCCCGCAAAGCTGCTCCAGATTTCTCTGTCAGCCTAAAGGAAGGACAACTTCTTCCTCAGACCCAACCTTTGCGCTTTTTCACACAGCAAGCTATTCTCACTCATGGGCCCTTGTGGCCACGAAGGCCGATGGGCTCCTGGGGTGCATTAAGAAGAGAGTGTCCAGCAGATGGAGGGAGGTTCTGCTCCCCTCTACTCTGCACTGGTGAGACCTCACCTGGAGTATTGTGTCCAGTTCTG
>JAAGNO010026484.1:16597-30697 GCA_033439905.1 Ceryle rudis
GCGAGCCCTGCCCAGCAGGGGCCCCAGCCCGGGGTGTGATCGGAACCTTTCCAGCTCCCAGTGCAAAGCACAGCACTGGGAGGGCTGCTGCGGGGAACATCAACCCCAGCTCAGACAGACCCAGTTACAAAGGTTTGAAGTATTTCTTTGAAAATAAGTCAAAAAGATGTTTATTAAAAAAAAAAAAAAAAAAAGGAGAGAGAAAAAGAAGATTACTATTTTGGAATATAATACAACAAAGACTGGTTCTTCCAGACTTTCCCTTTTTGATTATTTTCAATAAGAAAAGAAAGTAACAACAGCAGGAAAAGTGAAAGCAGAGACAATAGATGACCGAAACCGAAACATCAATCTGCCAACATTTACACCTTTGTCAACCTATTTTGCTAAAAAAGACAAACAAGAAGTCCCAGTGCCTCATAAATTTAACTCCCTAGAGAAATGGCTTTTCAACTAGAGTGCCTCACCACTAAACCAAGAGGTTGTATTCTGCAGAAGACGGCAGAACTGAAGTAACGTGTCTGCTCAACCAGACTGTACGGTTACAGTGTAGAATCCTCTGCTTGAAAACAGTGGGTAAGCAGAGGCCTTAGGGCTGAATCCATCTGGAAAACTCATGGCAAACCCAACTGAAAGGTGCTTACAACTCCTTACACCTTCCATGAGAGAAGAAGCCAACTCGGCTCTGTCTGTGCAATTCACTCAAAAGCTCCGACCCTCAATCTGCCTCTTGTCCGTGCAATGCCAAGGTCACAGCCTCCTGGGGCTTCAGCAGGATTAGAAAAAACATGGTAAACGTGTGCACCTCTTAGGAACTCAAGTCACTAACATAGCAGAAAAGAAGCAGGAAAATGAGAAAATACGGCTTTTTTTTTTTCCTTCTCCAGATTTATAACACAAATACTTCCAAAGCTGTTGTTGTAAAGGCACCGTTACAAAGACACCGTGTCCCGTTCGTGCGCAGAGAGACAAGCAACTTTGTTGATCTCATTGTAATGTATTATTTTCTTGCCCCGTGTCCTAAGGAGCAGGGAAGTACACAACCACAGCATCTGTCCCTCATAACACCTCAGCCCACAGGACGTATTAAATAAGATCTGAGAGAGATTCCAGAGAGAAATGGATTTTCAAGGTCTGTGAGCAAAAGTGTGCCTCGAGAAGAGAAAACCAGACAAAAGGCTCGTAATTTCACCCAGAGAGGTGAGAGCAATAAGAAATACGGTTCCATTCATTTTGCTGCTCCTAGAGTAGCTGGCTGGTCACGCTGTAGCATCTACAACATCTATGTTGCCTTTGTAAGAGCTTGATGACTTGGTCTAGGCATTTATTTAGGTTTGTGGTTTTGAATTATTTGAGCAACCTGGGTACAGCTCTCTTGAATATGCAGCTTCCAGCTTCCACTTTAAGAAACTTAGAAGACAGGTGACAACCGTCGAAGTTGAATTCTAACCCGGATCCAGGGCACTATGAACATAAAAATCTGGCCTCAGAGAGATTCAGGATTTCATGTTACCCGCATTTCACGAAACAGTATGGAAGGGGAGGGGAAGGTAACATCTAGGTCTGTAAACTTCCCTAGTTAAAGAGGGAAATGAAAGCAGGAGAGAACAAGGTGAGTGAGCAAGCTCATGAGATTTAGCAGTAGAAGAAGGCAGGAGGTCTGTGTTCCCTACCATGGAGACAAGGCACCAGGTACGTACTAGAGCTATCACCGTATGTTATCATCTCTATGAAAACTGTCATGGGAAAGGCTTGTCCACAGAATGCCTTACAGGAGTAACACTCTGTGCAGAAGAAGTAGCCAAGTTCTTCCAAGTGCCCATGAATGACATTTGAGGTGACCTTTCATTGCTATTAAATATTTGCCCAGATGATTCCTTTTCTCGACGGAAATCTTAACAACTCAGAGTTCACAGATTTTTGGTGAACCCACAGTTGAGTCAAGAGAGGAAGTTTTACACACCAGTAGGAACACGTTCAAGCAGTTAGTAGCAGTCTGGGAGAAAGCTTGATGAATAACAAGTTAGGAGATTGGGAGGTTTTCCTCTGTTCTGTGCCACTGTTCATCCCCCACCTTTGTACAGCGCTACTTCCCCGGCAGTGCTCTTTCTGCTTGTGCAATGCACCACTGAGGCCGCCTGCAGTACTCTCAGAGATCTGACTGTTGTATTTTCCAGGAGTGCCCAGTAAAAATGAAGCAAACAAGTCTACAGTCCTTCTGCTATTACAGGCTCTAAGGAAATCAGAAACAGCTTTAATAAACTCTATAAAAGGCAACCAGCAGGCTCAGTAATTCATAGGCAAATAAAATAGAAAGTCTATTTTTCCAACAAGTAACACAGTTTTCCTTCTCATAATGGTTTTTTGGGTTTTCTTCAAAAAAACATAGAAGAAAAAGGAGGGGGGATAACTTAAGAGAACAGTGTACCCTCTTTTACTTCATGAGCGCTTGCCAGTGTGGTATCCTAGTAGAACCCTCTGTCCTTTGAGTACCTAAAGCTTGCAGGATAATCCAGGATGGGACATTCACCACATGAAACCCCAACACCTTCCACTTAGAGAGCGGGTGTTACACAGAGTAGCTGGAGCATTCTCGAAGAACTAATTTTACCATTTCTATGTGAAAAATCCAGTGACCACCCATCCCCCCCCCCAAAAGGTGCAGCTCTTCCCTCTTCATCTTAAAAGCTTTTCCTCACATGTACAGCCTCCTTGGGTTGTAGGAAAGGTTTGGCATTGCTTTAGGTTTCTAATAAAGCCTTCCCCACCAAAGCAGCTTAGGTCTTACCGCAGCCAGAACACACTGGCCTTGTTGTGATGAAGAGAACAAGGTCCATAGCAAGTTTTGAAGCCACGAGCACTGAAAAGACTCCTCCTACCATTGTGGTGGTCATAATACATTTAATAAAAACAAACAAACACACGAAAAATCCCACGAAACAAAACAACAACAAAAAAAAAAAGACACAAACCACCACCACCGAAACAAGCCCAAAAGCCACAAAGCCAGCCCACACTACTGAATTCTCATCTTGCACACGTTCACGTGCCCAGCACAGTCCCCAAGGACAGGCTAGCCCCAACCTGCCCTGGCAGCATGGCAGGGAGCCAGACAAAATAAACTCTGCCTCCTGGTCAGGCTCATTACACCAAGTTTAGTGCTTTGCTGACATGCTTATTCTGCCTCCAGACTTGGTGATAGGTCTGTCAAATCTAACTCCTTATTCACAGCTTGTGCACAGAAGAGAAGACATGTGCAGTGTCTGCCAACACACACTCAGCTGGAGCAGGTTGATTTCAGTTCTGATTAAATATTTCATTGTTCTATCAAGTAGGGGAAAAAAAAAAAAGTAGATATGCAAGCAGAGTTCACAAACCAACTCCAGGTATATGCCTTCAACTAAAATAAGCCACTTTTGACCAAAATACCTGGGCAGATGCATACCTCTGGGCTGCCTTAAGCGACATGACTGCATTAGAGATGTGAAGATCCCAGGACTCCTGCGTCTCAGCTCTCTCCCCCTTTCCTCTTACTCCAGTGAGGTGGTTATTTCCTGATGGCCTAGAACAAAACCCAGATAACTAGGGAAGTGCAGCCACACACCTCCCCCACCTGATGTAGTTCTCAGCAAAGCCCCCCATATTCTGCACAGCTCATGCAGAATACAGAAGTGAGTTTCACGCGCTGTGGCCCAATCCACAGTGCAGCTCTCGATGACTTGCACTCAATACCAAAGTCTGGAGACACTGCTCTGAATCCCAAATAACAGAGGAAAGATCAGAAGGCAGCATAGCCTCCTGCTACTACTGAACACAAAGAAGCTCCTTAAGTGCAGGGTACAGTATTCTGCCCTAAGCTCAGCTCAGCTCTACTCTCAGCTACAGGCTGACAGGAAGGTCTGAGTGCTGGCTCTGCCCTGACTGTGCACCCACCACTTCACACCAGCTTCTTCGGTCAGGTCCAGTTTTAATCCTAGCACAATGGACAGGAATAACGTGACAGTCACTTCTGGATTTTCATACCTGCATTTGCTGCATTGATCATCTCAACTGTATAAGCTCTCGGGGGTCAAGAACCTCTCCACCATATACTGACACAATCCAACCTGCAGCATTCCTCATCTCCACAGATAACCTGGGGAAGCTTCAGCCACGGTTCAAGGCACAGCTTGGAAAAGGCACTGTAGAGAAAGATGGAGAATCTTGTGGTCTATAATGTTGGCACTAAAGACTGAGCTCCTGGAATTCAGTCACATGGGAACCTGAGCTTTTCCCAGAAAGGAAACAGACTGTCTGCCTAACTGCATGGAAAAGCTTGAAGACACATTCTGAAGCTTAAAATGCCAGATGGGTGACAAATACATGGTCTTAGTGGGGGTTGAGTTTGCAGCTGGTTATTATTTTAGGTCAGTCATGAACTTCTGATGCTCTAAGGGCAGAGAAGTAAGAAATAAAGTGCCTGATGAAACACTGGGAAGCTCTGATGGGACAGGTGTATAAGGAACACCAAGTGCCTCCAGAAATGCAGCATAAGGTCACATGCATCCTCACTACGTCCTGTACAGGTCACAGGACTCCACACCAAAAGGAAGTGTTTCTCCACCTCTACTCCACTCTGTTGAGACCCCACCTGGAGTAAATGTCCAGCTCTGGAGTCCTCCACACAAGAAAGACATGGACCTGTTGGGAGTGGGTGCAAAGGAGGCACCACAAGAATGATCAGAGGGCTGGAGCACCTCTCCTGTGAGGCCAGGCTGTGAGAGTTGGGCTTGTTCAGCCTGGAGAAGAGAAGGCCCCAGGAAGACCTTATTGTGGCCTTCCAGTCCTTAACGTGGGCCTCTGAGAAAGATGGGGACAGGCTTTTTAGCAGGGCCTGTTTTCTGCCCGTGTTTGGAACTTACCGGATCCATCCCCAGTTCAAGCGCTTTAGCTCATTTCTAGAGACAGCAGATGCCAGAAGCTGGACATTCAGAGGCATTTCAGCCAGGACAGCCCAGTCATATTTAGTCTGGCAGTTAACAGAGGTTTGTTCTTCTGAGTTCGTTCACTAAACTGATGAAAAACATCCTGAATTTTCAGAAATATCTAGTTCACCAGTCTCACAGAAGCGTGGCTTAAGCTGCTGAAAACAGTATTTCATTTCTCATTATAAAAGAAGGTGAGGTTTTCCCCTATTAGAAATTAAGGAAAAATTTATACATTCTATTGCCTCAAGATCATGTCTTTTAAAGCACAGAAAATCAGGAAAACCAGGATTTTAATGACAATTAATTCTGTCTCTATCAATTCTGCTTTCAAAGAAGTCCTGGTCTTAATACAGAACTGACTTTTGACCCCAAATCTGCTCAACAGCACAGGGTACTATCTCCTATCTGTTCTTCTGCATCAAAGAAACAGAATTATACCTGAAAAAGAAACTGAAGGGTTAAAAATTTCCATTTCCTGAGAAAAAAAGTGTAGAATTTCTTTAGAGAATAAAGTATAATTGCCAGGCATTGATATACTGTGTAAGAAACACTAGTGATGATTCATACCAGTAGAACTTGCTGCTAAATAAACTCTGACCTTGATACTCCAGAGACCCACTTAGAACATTCTGCAAGACAATGATATATTTCTCCACACTAACCTTTGCGAGTAGTCTGCCTCTTCAGCTTCTCGAAATAAGCTAGTTCCAATTAAAGAGGAGAAGTGGATCTCTTTCATACATTTGTTTTAGTGACAGGGTACGCAACGGTTATGATGTCATAGTGCCAAGAACATTGGGCAGGAAAAACTGGGTAGGGGCTTTCCTCAAATTTCAGACGCATATTATTGCAACACTGCAGAAAATATTTCCTCCTTTATGAAAAAAAGCTGAGCTGGTAGAGGGAGGTAGAGAGAGAAAATGGCATAGGAACTGAAGCTCAGAGCCGAAAGCAGGCAGTTGTGACCACATTCCTGACCAGTGCTCACTGTCCAGAAACAGGCACGTTATTTCACACGTTACTTCACTTTCCCACAGTTCAACTTCTCGACTGCAATGCAGAGAAAATAATACAAACTTTCTCCAACTTCTAGACTGTCAGGGCTTACCTTCTGCACGGGGAACTCATACGTAACACCATTTGGGTCTATCCTGCCAAAGGGGAAACTCCCAGTAAAGGAGCAGTGAACAGAGAGGACCACCACGAGATGGCAGAGTCTTCAAGGACAACTCAATGAGAGACTTGAAGTCCCTCCCGCTAAAGCCAAGGCTTTAGGGAGAATGAAGAAAAAGACCAGGAGGTTTTGGATGGTGAACTCCTCCATCCAAGCATCTGAAGTAGAATAAACCAAAATTCTGAAGGGGAATCTGCAGCACACTGGAGGAAAAGACTCCACACTGCTCCTCAGCTGACCAGGCCGTACTGTTCTACTGCTCTACGCAATACCGAAGATTCATATCCAAACAACTGGGAGCAGAACAACTAGAAACCATTACCTGTGAATCTGGGGACTGAAGACTGAACAATTTACTTGACTCGTCCATGTCTTTCTGTTGTAAACACTGTCCACCATGGAGCACGCATCCAAAAAGTACCTGAGAACCCCCTCTAGATATGTCATAAAACACTTGACAGCACCAAAACAAACCAACAGTCTTCCCAGCATTCTTTGTGGAGACCTTCGGTAGGAAACACCAAAAGCCACAACATTCCTCAAAAACAGAGCTGGAGAGGTGCAGGGTGGCACCTACATCCTGTGTCACTTCTTCGCAACTGGAAAATGAAGCTAATAAAAGGCTTATTAGATGTATTTAAGGTCTTCCGTGCTTCCTGTGTTTCTGGGACAATCACGTAAGAGAGAGAAGCTTTGCAATGGGGAAAAAAATTAAGACTTTTAGAGGCTTTTTTAGACTTTTCTTAATTCCTGGATCTGTGTAGAAGGGAGAAAGATGGATGACTTTGAACTCTCAGATGTAAACTACACCTCTGATGAACAGAAATTCCTTCCTTTCAGTAAGAAGCTCCTGAGGAACCGAGCTGAAACCAACCATGCCTTTATCCTAGAGCTTCAGGCAGTCTAGGCTCAGGATGCAAAGAGCAGCTGGGATGGAGTTGCTCAGTGTTGAGCAGGAAGCCCACCCAGCAAGCAGAGGACAGATGTAATGTACTCATGGAAATGAGCAGCTCAGAAAGTGTGCCATGGCACAATTTGCTCGAGGAGCTGAAACACAGAGGGAGACAGGAACAAAAGAAGTAGTGACAGTGATGGAAGCAGATGGGATGTAGGGGATGTTTCATAAGGTAACATGAGAGAGACATCAACATGCTTGAAAGCAAAGGGAAAATACAGTGACTGATGCAGAGAAGCCATGAAGGGATATAGAAAACAGCATGGCTGGTGAGGAGTGGGAACAAGAAGAGTCAAGGGATTCGCTTTCATCCTGATGTATGCTGAAAGTAGGTCTCAAAACATTCTGGTTTTTCCTGTGAGGGAAACCTATTCTCCAATCACATCCAAAAAGAAAAGCAAACCTGGTGAGACTCTGAACTTCCCCCGTGTGCAAGGCAATTTGCTTCAGGCTCACTTCTCTTTGTTTTTAAAGCATGAGTTGTATCCAGCTACATCTATGCCTATCAGATAACGATGACAGAAATCAAACCATAAATGCAAGAAAGAAAACCCCATTGCATCATGACAAATCCTTTATGAGTCATGGTTGCCTGCACACGAGGACTTCTTGCCATATTCCCAATGTACAGTAAGTTATTAGCATTTCTGGTTCCTGCCTTAGCTGCAGTCAAACTGAAACAGGAAAAAACTCAGCTCTAGGAAAGAGTGCTGAAGTTAACTGACAACTGTTCTCCAGTTCTCTCGCTATTTATTTTTAAGATCAGTCCTGCTTGCTATTAAACCAAGCAACAATTTCCAGCATTAGGGATGGATTCCACAGTAGCTATTTTGTTAAGTGAAGTGAAACTCTCTTTCTCCTGCAAGCACTCGGTGATGAAAACGTCTAAAATACCTGAATTGCTTGTTTTACATAGAGAAATGCAGTAAGCATGAATGAAAATGAGCAGTAAATAAAAACTTCTTCCTGGCTCCAACCTTAATTCCATAGGAGAATTAACTTTAGCTGGCTGAATGCTAGATCTCTCTTCTCCCTCCAACACCTCACAAGTTTTGTGCTTGTTAAAGACACTGCAGGAAGTTTCATTATTAAATGACATTGTTAAATGAAACTTCAAGTACTATTTTCTGTAGAAGAGGAATGGTCCCACTGACCTCTCTGAACCCCAAGGCTGCTATTACAGACACTAATTGCTGTAGGCTGTTGTCTCCTGCTTTCCAGGTCTGCTGCTGCCATTCTCAGAAGATTCGCATTAATTCACCTCATCTGTCACTAGCCCTTCTCAGAAGAGACTTCTGCATACTGGTGATGGTTTAAAAGCTGTTGCAGCAGGTTTACACAGCTACCTTTTTATCCCGAGAAGGAGCACATATAACACACAGAGCCCTACTACGAAGCCCAGCCTTTTGGGTAATCTTCCACAGACTTGAGCATTTCCCATTTTGCTTTGGCACAGTCTTCAAATCTTACGAGCTCATGGGTTTTGTGCTCCCGTGGATTAAAGGGAACAGGTTTCCTTATGTTTCAAATCTAGAACCAAGTTAAAGACCAAAGACATCTCCTAGCTCTTAACTAGCCACGTCCTGGTGGAATTCCATGTTCAGTTTAAGATGTAAAGCTACACAGTGCCCTTTTTTCAACAGGTCACACATGATGTTTCTATTTTCGTAATACCTTGCTACTTCCAAGTATATATCATCTTATATAATTTGATCGATGAAAGTTAACAGGAGTTCTTTCCACTTTGAGAAAAACGCAGTGAAATTAGAAAATTACCCACTTTTAAAGCAAAAATGTAATGCCAAATGTTTTATGTGCAGCCCGAACAGCTTAGAAGGAAAATGAAGAAGTAATAAGAAACTTGCAGCTACAAAAGTCAATGTGACATAGGAAATGGTATGTACAAAGAAAAAAAGAAAGAAAAACCACTGGGAAGGTGAAAACTGAATTGTCACTTTGCAGAAAAATCTGTATTACAGCCAGAACTGATGAGAAAACAGAAACCCTTTCCAAACAAAATGTTAGTTTTTAAATGCTTTGAGAGGAACGTATAAAAAAAATACAGGAATGCCAGCTTCCCGTGGAATAGGGTTTGTAACAGTCCCATCAGAAAAGCCTGAGAAAAGTTGGGTCTGAGGCTCCAAGCTGGCTGGCTCACAATGTAGTACTGACAGAAACAAGCTGCCTCTGTCCCTTCTGCAGCTGCTCACGTAGCAGGTTTCAGCTGATAAGGCAGCCCTTCTCCCAAAGAAGGGAGCCTAGAGATGAGAGCTTCGTTCCAGTACAGTTCCCAGCAACAATGAGATCTTGCAGGTGAGAAATTTCCTATAGGAAAATCATACCCTGAGAAAATACCAAGATTATGCCCAACAGGTATGGGGGGAAAGCTGAAAATGTGTGTCCTTCAGAAGAACTCCACCCACGTTGCGGGTGGGCTTTCAAAACCACACATCCGACCTCTGTTAAACCCAAAATGTAACTCAGTAATAAGAAAATAACAATAAAAATGTGACACCTTTGAGGCAACGCGTATCTTAGAAGCATCTGTTTGGGGGGAATCCAAGGGAGTGCTGGACCTCTTAGAAAGCTAATTTAATACAACCAGTTGCATCACCTTGGTACAGTGATGAAAACACACCACCGCACATACACAAATATATATAAAATGAAATAAATGCTGAAAAAAGCAGAGTTTTTCTCAGTTTCAGCCTTAACCCAACCTCCAGATAAAGAGCTCTGTAGGCCAGGTACTTTGTGGCGTGGACCACCCTCCTGTTTTCAGAAGGGTGCCAGAGACCAGCATTAGCTGCGAACAGTACCTTGCACCACTGCTGCAGTCTGCTGAGGTACAAACATCTCAACAGCAACTTTACTCTACTCACCTCAGCTGCCTCGTGTAAGAAATGAGTATTAAATAAAGTGAGATGCATTCATGCAACATAAAATAGGTAAACCACAAATCATTCCAACGTCAAAAATGTGGAGCCAAAACTATCTTTCAGGTCACATCTGCGTGTTTACGCAAAGCAAACAAGAGTGCTACCACAAACCCGGCAGGCTGCAGAAGCAAAAACCATTACAGATAATCGGGGAGATACAAAGAAACTATTTTCCACCGAAACGTAATTAGTGTACTGCCCAAAAGGGTTTGCACAAAGTAGCAGATCTGAAAGTCGCTGAGATACCGGGGAAATATTTCCAAGGCGAGATTTTTTTTTTCTCCTATCCTTCCCCTGAGAGAACGGGCAGCATTCCAATAGATAATTTATCACTTCACAATAAAAATGTAACACCTTTGAGGCAATGCCTATCTTAGAAGCTTCTATTTGGGGGGGAATACAACGGAGTGCTGGACCTCTTAGAAAGTTAATTTAATACAACATAAAAGCGATTACACTCACAACGAGAAGAATCTATAGAGATGAAATAATGAGGCACGATGCAGTGAATTACAGGCATTACATTAATAGTGTTGACATTATTGGTGGTAATGCTGTAACGTGCAATTCGTAACATCATGCCTTAGTTTATTTCAACAGAGAAGTGAGTCTAATAAAAGCAAATCAGCTCCCACTGGACCTGAAAGTATTTTTCATTTCCCGAAGGAGCGCTTCAATCCCTCAAATGTTCTCTTTAAGGGTGTATCGAAGTTGTTATTAGGAAAGCTGGCCAAAACTGTGCTGACAGCTGAGGAAATATTAGGGGGCTGGGAAGCAGAGATATTTGGTGGCTTTCTTTTTCTTTTGTAAATTTGGTTCCAGCCCAAACTGAACGCAAACTTCTCCTTTCCCCTCAGAAAAACAAGATTCCAGCATCAGCTCCAGTTCCAAGTGCACTCACGCTTGTGCTTGTGCCCCAAGCCCCACAGAGGTCTGATGCCATCTCTCAAAGCTGCCTACCCCTCACCCGTGGAAACCCCAAGTGCTGGATACAGAACTGAACAGCTCCAAGGAAGCAGGCTCCCTTTTTCTTCTCCATCTCCTCTCAGCCTAAGCCATAGAAGACGGAGGGCAGCACGGCCAGCAGTGATGAACAAGAACATTTGTCTGCAATCTCAGAGGGTATTGAAGTGGCTTTGTAGAAAAAGGTCAGCCCCTAGTGATACTGGTATTACATCCCTACTAATGAGGCCATACATATGCATTTGGTAATTTTTATCCCAGAAAGACAGCAGAATCTCATAAGGACTATTTTTTCAGTGCAGCTGGAACTCTACAGTCTCTGGGAGTGCTCGACTGGACATGTGCTCCTCTTGTATAAACCTTTCCCTTTGGGACACGGTCTCAAAAACAGGAACATGAAAGAGATGAAAGATACGTACCTATGGAAACGTGGTTTATTGGCACTCTTGGTAGCAAGAGACAGCACAAGGACAGAAAGGAGGGCACTAACTTTGCCACAAGCAAACCTCCCTTGGGAGGGAAGGCAGATTATGGTACTCTCAGTTGCCCTGCTCCTCTTCAAAGCCAATGCAAGGGCAACACAACCCAGGGAAATGGCTCTACTCTCCTTGCTGGAATGAAGGCCAGAAACATGAAGCCTCACCCAAGCACCTCAACAGTAAGAGAAAGAGAAATTTCTGATCAATACAGAAGCAAAAAAGCCTTGCTGAGAAGCCAGGTAACACAAGGGACAGGCACAAGAGTCTTATGTGTGCGTGCATGGCATTAACTACTCGATAGACTGAGCTGGCAACCATCTATCCCCCCTTCCAGAGAGGGTTCCACAGATGATTCTGTGACTCTGAGCTAAGGGGTGAGTTTCTGATCCCCAGGCTCAGGAACTTTGACCTTCACCTTTAAGGCACAGATACTTTGTACCTCAATGGCATACCTCATCCTCCACAAAAAGCTGTTTTCCTAGACAGAATATGTTCTAGGAATGCATCCCTGGCCTCTCATGTATGGTCACAGATGGCTTTAAGTAAGCAGCCACAGGACCCTCAGCAGATGTTCCTTCAGTAGTCCCCCTCACAGATACGTTTTGACTCTTCTACCACAACAGAACAGTATGAAAAATAAATTAAGTCATGAAGTTAACTTAGAAGGATGAAACTCCTGACCCCTATTCTCCTTAGGGAACATACTCTAAGTTCAAGTAGCTGTCTCTCAGGGAACAGTAAGAATTATAATAATCCTCATGCTTGGTTTGTCTTTTAAAAAATGTCGCTTTTTTCACAGAAGCTGGCAGTAGGAGAAGCTGGCAGGTAGGAAAAAATAGCTGCACTGACTAGAACACAGATGAGAAAAAAGAAGGAAAAAGGTACATCTGGAAAAAGAAAATCAGAAGCTGAAGCAGCATAACCTGGTGGACTTCCTTTGCCAAGCACATTCTCTTGTCTTTTCTGACTAAACCCATTTATTTTAGTTCATTACAGAAGGAACAGAGAAGGCTCCATAACTATTCATTATATACAAACATAGAATAAATTTATCTTTGCACATCATATCGCTTCAGACTTTAAATACACAGAGACATGTGATTAGATCAATACCCTCAAAGAAGACAACACTCTCTAGTAACTGGCTTTAATAACCATAATTTTGCAACCCCTCGTGCTTTGAACACAGGAGTGAATTAGCCACGGCGAAGCCAAGTCCTCGCAGGAAGAAGGGAGGCATTAGTAGACCATCATCTTCTTTCAGCTGTGGAAACTGAGGCCAAGGGATTACTGGTAGCATTTACAACAGGAGGAGGGACTAAAAGACCACGATCCCCTGGCTATCAGTCGAATCCTACAGCAGTAAATGCCTAGCTCACTTCTGCAATGGCATTCTGAGAACAGAATCATTTAACGGCCTGATTTCTGTAAGGATGGTTGAAATCCTTCAAGATACAGGTAGTCATTTGGAAGGTAAGAAACAGCTTCCTTAGCTCTCCAGTACTATCAGGAACGCTGTTGGTTCCTGTAGGCTTACCTTGAAATGCATACCTGACTTTTGAGACTGGTTTTGCCCGTCCTTCTGAAAACATTAATTTTCCCCTGTCTCATCTCCACTACAAGACAACTTGCACAGGCAGCTCTGGCTCCCCAGAGTTTGGATATGTGCTGGAAATTGCTGTTGCTCCTGTTGAGCAGGTTCTCTATTGCCAATGCAAAGAGGCTCATAAAGCCCAAGATCTGAATTACTTTCTTGCCTACAAGTTCTTGTCCCTTCCTCTTGACTCTAAAGACTCTAAAGGCTCTGTCACCCTCACTGTGAAAAAGTTTCTCCTTGTGTTTCCATGGAACCTCCTCTGTTCCAGCTGGCACCCGTTGCCCCTTGGCCTATCACTGGTTGAGACTGAGCAGAGCCTGGCTCCATCCTCCTGGCACTCACCCTTTACATCTTTATAAACATGAATGAGCTCACCCCTCAGTCTCCTCCAAGCTAAAGAGCCCCAGCTCCCTCGGCCTCTCCTCAGCAGGGAGATGTTCCACTCCCTTCATCATCCCTGTGTCTCTGTGCTGGACTCTCTCAAGCAGTTCCCTGTCCTTCCTGAACTGAGAGGCCTGGAACTGGACACAATATTCCAGATGTGGCCTCACCAGGGCAGGGTAGAGGGGGAGGAGAACCTCTCTGACCTACTAACCACAGCCCTTCTGATACAGCACAGAACACCACTGGCCATCTTAGCAACAGAAGCAAACCCCAGCTGTTTGCAGTATTCAAGGTTTGAATGAGAAGTTGACAAGGAAGATGTCTTGCTTGAGGTTAAAGAACAATTCAGTATAACAGTCAAGAATACAACAGGGGACTGTAATTCTCAAGTGATGATCTCAACACCTGCACACCATGCCTCTCAAACAGCAGAAGAGTAGGAATGACTGTACCTTCCCCTCCACTGCATTGTCCTGTAGTGATCTTCTCAGTGACATCCAATGACAGGACAAGGGACAAGGGGTCTCAAGCTGGAACCCAGGAAGTTCCACCTCAGCAGGAGGAGAAACTTCTTTGCTGTGAGGGTGGCAGAGCCTGGAAGAGGCTGCCCAGGGGGGTTGTGGAGTCTCCTTCTCTGGAGAC
>JAAGNO010026486.1:0-12296 GCA_033439905.1 Ceryle rudis
AGCCCCCCGCCAGACGGTGACAAGTTGAAAAGTGGCCACATTGTCACACAAAACATGATGACACCCCTCTGCAAACACCTCCCTCCCTCTTCCCCTCCCATGCCACGGCAGCAGTACAGCTGCTCCTCCAGGCTGAGCTGGAAAAATGTTACTCCAGGGGAAAGGCGACTGTTCGATCTCTGTCCAGGGAGGGATTTAGATTGGCATCTCTAATTTGAATGGCCTCTCTCATTTTAACATTTCATCTCTGGTGCTCCTGACAGGGAAGGTCTAATTAGTGCTGGCGACAGTCACGCACAGCCCTGAGAAGCTCCCTCCCCCTTCCCTGCCGTCACCCTTCCCCCAGCTCCCCCAGTACACTTCAGCCCCATCCTTTCATCTCTCACCATCCCTCAGCAAGGCAGTCTCGGCTCTCACAGCCCTGCCATTACTGTTGGAGCATCTCCAAATTCACTCCTCACAGGATGAGTAGCCAACGAAGCCAATTTACTTAGCGACTTGTGTTATGAATACACCTGCACCAGGCAAGGGCCCCAGGAGCAGTCCTGAGCACTTGCCTTGGGTCCTCTGCAAGGCAGGAGAGATGAGGAACTGTCGACCCACCGCACTGCCACTGTTTACCCAGCTTTAAAATACACCCAATAGCATCAACCCTTCTCTTCCCAGGAGGATTTATTGATCTGGCCCAGCTCCTGTGGCTGCATCTTTTCCCCCTTCCCTGCTGTCCAAGGCACCTTGAGGAGGTCGAAGACATCATCTGCATCGAGGCGGTAGTCACAGAGGCGGTGCAGGATCTCCACCCGGGTGCGTAGGGGCAGCTCCTGGAACGTGGACTCCCTCAAGGGGTTGGGTTTCCCCTCCTCCAGCTCCCAGCGGTAGTTGATGATGTCCTCCAGGTAGCTGTGAAACGTCTGAGATCTAACCAAGGAAACAAAGTCGCACACATTCACTGTAGTTCGCCGTGCCAGAAACACCTGGTGCCACCAAGCAACTCGAATACACACAACACAGACACAGCTAACACTCGAAGGAAAACTGTGCCCCATGACAGCTATGGCTGGGTGCAGCTCTATAACTCAGGTTCCCAAAACACAGCAGTCTCATTGCGGCACCACAGTATTTCACATTATACACATACAGCTTACAGGACTCTGCATTACTGTTATTTCTTTCCAAGCTGAAACAAGCTAAATATGATGCCAACTTGGCCTCATCCCCTTTCTGTCCCAATGGGCAGTGCCTTGTGCTGGCACCAACATCAGTGCTTTACTAAAATAGGATGTAACGAAGCCAACAAGTTTGATGGCCTTCCGCCTCTCCCCATTTCATGCAGAAACACTCTTCTTCAGCTTTCTATTTGTTCCTCACATCTGTCATTGCCAAGCCCTGCTGCTCCTCTCTCTACCTCGTAAATAATTTTCCATGTCCTGGTTTGGTGCCTTGAAACTTTCCATAGCTGATCATCTCCTCCCTGCTTTGCTGCTGTATGTTTCCCATACTCCTGCTGTGGCTCTTACTCTCCTTTCCCTCTGTCCCCAAAGGTGCTGCCACTTCTTGTCTTTTCCTCCACTGGTGACTCTGGGCAGACAACTGTGCAGCCCAGTTAATGCACACGGCTTGGACCCTGCCACACAACAACGCTCATTCCCAACATGAGTGTACCTCCCAAACAGGATTCAGCCTGGAGGACTCTCTCTTCTAGTCTCTCAGATGATCAAGCTGAACACTAAAGCCGTTCATAAACATTGTTACTGAAACAATCCTCCTAATTTTCTAGCTGGGCCACATTAAGTTTCCCTTTTTGTTCCTAGCAGTTCACCATATAACCCAAGGAAAGGTACATTTCCTACTCTCATCTGGTGTTGAGGGTAAATGTCTGCACCTGACTCACATTAGACTGCTGATGGAGATTAAGGCTAAAAAATCTCTTGTCTATATTTTAATGAGACTGAAGTCCTTATTCTGACTGCTGAGAATTTCAGAGGAGGGAATGAAAAAGGGCTGGTGAGGCTGTGTCTCTAAATATAAAACTTTCTTAAGATCTGTCCGTATCACTTTGAGGCCTAAGACTTGCCAGGCTCTCTCAGTCTGCTCGAGTTGTATACTTCTGAGCACAGCAAAAAGAGACCGCTCCATGCCCCAGTCATTCTTGCACACACGGGAAGTCCATATGCCAGCAAGAACACCACTGGGTACATATTCCCACCAGCTCTCAAAAAGGCAGCTCAACTTGATAGGTTTTTGGCACAAACGGATTACTCTATATGATTAATGGAACTGTGCCAGTGCTACAGAATTGCATTTGCCTGAGAAATTGCTAACGACTACAAAACCTATTATTTTTCAACAAAGAGATAGAGGAGCACAATCCAACAGAATAAAGATCGTTAAAAGTCAACAAGAAGTTAGCTACTAGGGAGCTTCAATGTTTGGTAAAGACTGGACATCTTTGCAAGGACTATGACTGGACAGTGACTGCAAGAATGAAGGAACAGATGCCACACGATTCCTCAAGCCATGTCCACCTGGCAGCATTCCCCTTCCTCCTCAAGTTGATGCTACCACCCTGCAGATCGCTCCCCACCAGCCTGCTTCTTTCTGACGTCAAATGCAAGCTGACCTCCCAGAGATATCTCCTCTTACCGGATGCTACCAGCCCTCTGGTTGTATTTAACAACAGATGCTCGCATGTACCTGGATCTAGTGCCTTCTGCAACCTGGAGTTCACTCTATTCTGCATGACACAAGCAAAGCATTGGTATTTCCAAGTGTCATTGTTTTGCCCTACTAATAGAAGCAATCAAAGGCAACTTGAAACAGCCCCCTACACTAACAAAGTTCAGTTAACAAAGGAGCGACTGTTCCTTGAAATTATTTCCATGCTGCCTCAGGTACTAATTTTAGGGTAAAAACTACAGCAACTATCCTTTTTTAAAATTAAATATTCAATGCACAGTATACCTACCTGAAGTAGCTGTGCATTCCCACAGTGTCTTCCTCATATACCTCAAGACCCAATCCAACTTCCAGCAAGGACTTCAACTTGGCAAAGTGTGATACTAGCTTCTATCTTTAAGAGTGCTGTTTAATCACACACAGTTTAAATGTTAGATATTTTCTGAAGCCATTGGATTAAAACAAAACAAAGGACAGATCTGACTAGCTTTCAGAACAGAAACAGTGATGAAAACATCCTTTCCTGAAAGCAGGAGAGCAACACCTGACTTTGGATGCTTAGTCCATTGCAGAGGTGGAATGACTATAAGCTCTCAGAGAGCATTTGAGTTTCAGTCCCTCGAGTTCAGTTGTTCAACTTTCTCAGAGCTCAAGACAGAAAATTATTTCATCAGATTTGATACAGAGTCTCTGGCTATAAATAAAAAAAAAAACCCTGGTTAAAAAAAAAAAAAAAAAACAAAAAACAAAAAAAAACCAAAAAAACAAACCAAAAAACAAAAACCGTTTCCCTAGGATCTGCTCATATTTTTTTACCAAGGAAAAAAAAAAAGCATGGATCAGACCAATACTTTTACTGCTTGCAGTGCTCTACCATTTTGGCTACTCTCATAGGAAACTGATTCAGGAAGTGCCTCAATTCCAGAAGATCATTTGAAATCTGTGCCTATATAAGTCTCATTCCCTCTGGGGACTGTCTTTGTTGACTTAACCAATTTGGTTTGAGTTTGACTTTCACATAAGTGGCTAACACTAGAAATTTCCGCCATCCACCCAGTGTTCGATACATTACAAGCTCTGTTCTCAAGCATACTTTGAGTTCCTACCCCCATCAATTTTCAAAGACAGCTACTGTGCATTTGTCGCTTTGAATAAGGATAGAAATGAGAACCAGAGATGGGAACCAGATGTCTCAAGGCATTCCCAATCACTCTCAATCTTACCCAATCTATATTTTCCCTCTTAATGGGGGTCAGCCTCTTTTCTCCAGACAAATGTGGGATGCCCATCTTCAACCTATCTGCCACGCCTATATTTAGTGTCACTTAGCCTGTCTCTATTAAATTTCCCTTTGAAAAGGTTTCTGAAACAGCCCCTTTGGTTTGGAGAAAATCTGAAGGGAGCAGAGCAATCGTGAGAGCCCTGCCCTTGCAGTTCTCCCCACGCAAAGCAAGTGTGCTCAGGACTGTTTAGCACTGCCCATGAAATTCAAAACTAAGAATCAGACAGACAGGATCCAGGAGTGGAATGACCTGGATACAGTCTGTCAAATATCCTTTTTTCAAGCTCAGTAATAGAACAGTGATGCACCTGCAGGTATGGCAAGTCCTGCAGAGTCTCTGCTGCAGTTGAGAACCTCCAGAAACTCTTTTCTAGGTGGGAAGAAGGCAGAAGGAAGGTCACTGAGCTGAGGAGACAGATGTCATCAATGTCCTTTCTCTACAAATCAAAGTATTCCCAAGGAGGATGACCTGTTACATGGACACATCCTGACTCAGGGCATGCATCCAAAGGAAAATCAACTCTCTCCTGGAAGTAAATGGGGGGTCCTAGAAACAACATTAAAAAAAATTGTGAGACTATGGGCCATGACTGTCACCATATCTCAGCCACTTCTACCTCCCCCTGCCGTTCAGCACAAGCATCTTCCATACAGCTCATTAACCAAAGTATTACAGAAATTGCCTACAAGAGGTCAGAAAGGTTACCTTAGAATACTCGGTAAATCTTCATCCTTCCTACCGATTGTCTTGCTCCCCATCCCAACTTCACCAGCACCATTAATATTTCAGAAAACCGAGCCAAAGTTTCCCTGACTTGTCACAGCATCCTTTACTTTGCAGTTGCTACATGATGTGCAAGGAAATTTGGATAGCTATAATGAGGAAGTGGTGGAATAGTACATGCGTATCTTTGCGATACATCGCAAACGATGCAGGTGATTTCTCATGAGCCTAACGCAATTCTTAAGTCTTGACCCTGGCTGTTCCCTGAAACCACAGGGTTGTTGACAGAGGTCCCTACTTTTTTTTTTTTTTAATGACTAGAAAGGAGGTCATAGCTGAATCACACCTGTGGTTGAAAGTTTTAATCATATGTTCTGTATGTCTACATACAGGAAAGGAAATCTGGGGCACAGGGAATGACACAACCTGGCATATCAGTGTCAAAGGGGAGGACTAGCAGCAGACAATCCACAAGAGTACCAGCAAGGTTGCTGCTCAAGTTGCCTGTGATCTTTAGTAGCAGCTGCAAAAAAATCAGGGCATAAAGAAGATTGGAGCAATTTGAAGGAGGAGCTCCTCTCCAACATGGGTATCAGCGTCCAGAACAGCCAGAGAAATGATACACCCCCTGAGAGCTCAGCGCCGCAGCCCGGCCATCTGCTGCCTGGCTGCCTCCCTAAGCGGGAGGTTTCTCTGTGCTTCAGGAGAGGGGAGCCGAGGACTCCTCCCCCTGCCTGGTGATCCCAGTTGGGCAGTTTGCCTCTGCAGAGGCTTCCCCTGCTTGCAGAAGAGGCACCCTTCCCATCGCCCGGGATTTTAATGCACGAGGGTGTCAGAAGGAAGCTTGGTCAATGTGTGGAGCAAGCCCCTGTCCCGCTGCTTATCACCATGCCCAGATTTCTGTAGGGGTTCCTTTGGAAACCTCTGGAAGAGAAGGCAAAAATTTCGCAGGGTTGACGGGAAAGATGGAAAAATTTGGTTGGAGCTTCTGTTGAGCATGCTTGGGAGGGGACAGCTGCACCTAGAGACCCCAGCTCCACAGGCACGCAATGTGAAATACCTTCTGAGCCAACTCAGCACCGTTGGGACTGGAATTCCATGTACACACACAGACTTTCTATTTTTTTATTGTCCTGCCCAGAGGAAGCAGAATCACTTGTGCTTTTAGTTTTAAAGTCTCCAAAGTAAATCAAATCATGGTGGGGAAACTGTAAATAAAATCGAGCCCCCCCCCAAAAACAAACAAAAAAACCCCAAACAAACCCCAAAAAACCCAAACAACCAAACCAAAAAAACCCCACAACCCAAAAACCCCACAAAAAACCAAAAAACAACAACCAAAAGGAAAAACAAACACTGATTCAGTAAGAGAGTCCTTGTGTCAATCTGCACTTCCCGCAGGCAGGGTGCCATAGCCCAAGTGTGGAATTACTGTCACAGCACACTTCCCTATCTGGTCTATTGCTGCCAAATTTGTAACACGCCCTCTCCTCTCCACCCCCCTCAAAAAGAAACCTAGCACACCCCCTGCCCTCAAAACCCCCAACCTGCCAGAGTAAAAACTGAATTAAAAGAAACATTAGGGCAAGGGGTCGGATATATCAGAGACCAAAATCTCTCAACAATGCTCAGATAGTTTTGGCACACTCAAATAAGCTTTCTGAAAGTTCAGATGCCAAATAATTGCCTGGACCAGCTAGCTAGAATATCTATCATGTTGACAGTGCTTTAAGACTCTTGTTTCATTTAATTTACAAAACGCAGCGGAAGAGTAAGTACTGGAATGCTCTTGCACTAGAACTGCTGGGAAAATGGCAAGCCTGACCTACTAGGTCTAATCCCAGGCAGTATATTGTTCTGTACTTGAGATTAAAACCAAGAACCCTGACAAAAACAGAGGATGATAGAGAGTGGGAACAACAGTAGGAACTCTCCTCCACCTTGGGCCCAGGAGGAGTATGTGGGAGGAACATGGAAAACAAGACTGTGAGAGCTCATCCTTTCCCTCAAAAACCATTTTAACAGGAATACAACTACTGTCATAGTTCCTTTTACAATTAGCCAGTAAGAAAAATAACAGAGGTGATACTTCTGCCTGGTAAAAGCTTTAAAAGCTGAAAAAGACTTGGATTCCTTCAGTCACACATCACATGTGCTGCTTTTACAAGGTTCTCAGCAGTAAGTGAAAAATTATTTGGCATCTATTTCACAACACACCAGAGAACTGGTTTTGCCTCTGTGATCTGTTAAAAGAAGTAACAAAACCAACAAAATCAAGGTCTTATCAGAACAGACATTTTGTCATGGAATTAATCTTATGGACTGAAGATACTTCACCTTATGGGCTGGCACCTTTTACATTTTGAATTGGCAAAAAGGCGCCAGCTTGGTGTTGGGAGTCACTCAGGTGTTAATGAGAGCATTAACTGGCAGATGGCATTCAAGATATTTCTCCCCTCTCCAATGAAGAGGGCTTCTTTGCTACAGCAGAGATCAGAAAAGCCTAATTCTTAACAAGAGTACAATGCTTTGGCACAAAGGCAAGCCCTCTTGAAGGTAATGGGAAGGATTCAGGGTTTGCTGGGATGACCTCAGTCAAACATCATTAACAGGGTCAGAAGAAGCAAAGCCTGTTTCAGAAGAAAAAAAAATAATGTGAGGGCCTCCATGATCAATCTATCGCGGTTTGTCAGAAAGAGAAAGCTTAGGCTGACCTTAGAAGCAATATGAGTTACTACTACCAGCCTGACCTTGAGCTCTCATGCAACAATGGAGACTTTTTTTTTTTTTTACACTGTATTAATGAGCTTTCTTATCTGAGGTGGGGGAGGAAGCCTTGTGGACCAGCTTGTACTTTACCTTCAAACAATTTACCCTACTGAGAAGCTAAGTGAGGCATGAGTCAGGAGCAAAAAAGATACTACCTCATCCTTCTGGAAAAGGGTTGGGTAGATATATTCTCCATTTCCTTCCATGGCCTTTGTGTGCAGCTCACTCAGAAGGCATGCAAGCCAACAGAAAGCATGTATTCCTCAGACCATGGGCCAGTTTGTCATCAGGGCCATCTGACTGACAGAGGCTCAAGGGCAACAAGCACCCTGAAGTCTCTCTCCTCAAAACACTTCACTGTAGCAGAGCAAAATGACTGAGAAGGTGGAGATCCAGGAATCGTGACCTTAAGCTTCAACATTCACATTTTGTTTCCAGTTCAGTTAGCAGTGCCACTAGCTACACCACTGTCCTGCACCAATGGTGGGGACAGACTTGAGTAATTCCTGGCCACACCAAATTGGTGATAGACTTCAGCAAAGTCCAGCCCTGGCAAAGGCTTGTGATGGAGGAAACAAACACCCAGACTCATCCTGCTCTTCTGAGCCCTCTTTTGAGTCATGCCTGGGGAAAACCAGCTGGCCTACAAGTGGCTGTGAACAAAAGAAGGACAGACGACATTAACAGATCCTGAATGAGACCACAAAATGGGGGGCGTGTGTGTGTGTGTATAAAAATCAAACTGGACTAATCCAAACTCTAGAATGAAGTTCCTCCTTCCAGAGTCAGAAAGACAGCAGAGATTGCTGGAGTACAAGACCATCACAAGGCATGTACAGGCCTGCCTCTTGTATCCCACTGTTTGCTAGAACTAGTTTTCTGAATGCAGACACTGCCCAGACCTCAAGTAATTCTGTGGCTAACCTGTGTGGCACTGGCAGTAAAGGGGAGGAGACAGACACCTGAACAATGGAACAGGTGGATTGCACTGAGCTCTGGACACGGTAACCTTTGTCTTCACCATTGCTGAACATGGGAAGACATTCTAAAATACAATCATGGTTTTGTTCCAAAGCATAAGGACAAAAAATAGCTCATTAGCAACTCTTAAGTAGCAGCAGCTCTTCCTAAAGTACTCTCGTCTAACTCCTGGATTTGGCAGTCTGAAACATCACTGATCAGTTTTCCACACCCACAAAAGACACGCCCATGTCTTCCACAAAAATAAAGGACAGTAATTTCAGCACCCCAGAAAATCCTGTTCCCTGCCCTTTGCTTGTCCACTACATAACTTGCTTCCAGAGCTCAAATGTGGCACTGAGACCACCTCGAAGAATATGCTGAGGAGATCCTTAGAGAAGACATCAGGGTTCTGGACCTTTCCTCCAATATAACAGTTAGGACACGAGGTTCTCCAGCAGAAGGGCTGATCTGTCTTGCTCAGGAAATCTAATTCACACAGTTGGGTGCTGGGGCATCCACTGCCTTCCCAGCTAAACTACTAAAGTGTTCATGTTTAGGAGAGGGGGGAAAAAAAAGATCAGCTAAGAAAAAACAAGGCTGTGAGCAGCTAAGAATACTCCACTCCTGCTCCTTGTTTTCCTCCATCTTACCTCAAGCAATCTTCCATACAATAAAAACTGGGGAAGCTGGATGGGGAGCTGGCAGATATGCTGTATCCCACAGAGAAGCAGAATAGGAACAGCTATGGAGCGAGGCAGTGTCTCCAGGGAGGCAGAGAGAATGGAGAGCTGCTGTAGGCTGTCTAGTCTAATAAGGGATCACACCACAGGAGCATGTGCTGGCTTGACAGAAGCAAGTACAGCCACTTAACCTGTGTATGACAGCTGAAGTGGGAGCGTTGCTTTGCTACACCCAAAAAAGGGGAGCACAAAGGAAGAAGGGGAAGCCACAGCTGCCCACCCTTCAGGGAGGTTCCAGGTCTGCTCATACAGACTTCTCCCCCCAGCCATGGCAGAAAGACTAAGAAGCCAAGGAATTGTCCAGCTTGGGCTCTTTAGCACTATTGGACCACACTCACCAACTCCTGAAGTAGATGAAGATGCCCTTTTATGAGCTGTGAGTTGATATGTGCTGCCTTCCACCCCTTTTCCTTCAACATGAAGGACAGGAGGCAGCAAATCCACCCCTCCAAAATGAGATGTCAGCTGTAGGAACTGAACTCATCTCACATGCCAGCATGGCAAAAGGGCATGCATGCTCTGATCTTCCCCAGCTGCCTATGTCCATGCTTCTCCTGCGATTTGGCTTTCATCTAGCAACATGACACAGGGGCTGTGTCTTTTTTTGGGAGGGACTTTTTTGTGATTTTGCTGAGAGAAGGCAGAAAAGCAGCAGAGATACCAGTGCAGATACAGCACTGTCCTGCGTTAGCCTCTTCTGAAGAGGCTCTTCCCTTAGGCTGGCAAGTGCCAGGACAGGCAGGAGTGCTGAGATAAGTGTCTATTTGATCTTCTCTCCCCCATTCACCCTGGACTTTTCACTGCTTTATGTTCACAAAACGCCAAGGCAGCTAATCAGTGCTCTGTGACCCCTGTTAATTGGTCTGTGTGAGAGAAAGGCAGCACCGGCAGGAGAAATCACACATACCTGTTACTTTGAACTGTCCCGTCATTTTCCATCTCCCTGCTTGCAGGAGCTCCAACCTCTCCCTTGTGAGCCAGGGCTGCTCTATTTTCATCACCAACCCTGCGATCAGCAGGAGTAGCCACAAGTTTTTTGTGTGGTTGTCCTACATCTATCACCCCAAGATGTGACAAAGAGGCATGTTGTTGCTTCTCCTTCCATATGAGAAGGTGAAAGTGATTTTTGGTGAAGGAAACACAATCTGAAGGCACTGATGGCCTTTCTTCCACCTACACAGCTGCATATAAGGGCAGAGCTGCTCCTCTCTGCCCTTATATGCAGCTCTATTGCTTCCCCTCTCCCTCCCCACCACAATACCAGGCAGAAGTGAGCAGATGCCCAGCATCCATCTCCCCGTCTCAAGAGACCAGCAGCCTATTTGGCTAAGTAAGCCAGAGAAAGAAAGCACTTGGTGTGAAGATGTGAAGCGCTGGAGGAAAGAAGGGTTGGATTTGCCAAGCCTGGTGGATTATGCCACACTTGGAGGATGAGGAAGACACATATGGTTAATTAGATGCATACTGTGTGGGGCAGCCTGCATTTGATTTTTAGGTAGGAGCAAGGGCTGCTTGCGTGTTTTCCTTGTTTGATTAAGGAAAAAAACAGGAGTATGACCAGCAATAAAACCAGAGCAGCCAGAAACATCCCAAACAACAGTTGAAGGTGTACGGTATCAAAGGAAGACAAAGTCCTGGGGACAAAAGAGATGAGCAAAAGGATGTGTACACTGCCCAGATTCAGAGAACATTAATAGGATTAAAATAAAGCTTAAAATGTGATGGCTACCTGTTTGTTTTTCAATGCTAGCTCAACTCTTCCTTCAAATTCAATGAGTCTCTGCATAGACTCCATGAAGTGGAACTTTGTGCTCTCAATGCATGCAAGATTTTGGGGTAGTGTTATGGACAGAGAAGCAGGAACCCCTTCCCTCACTACTGAAGCTGCAATTGAAGTGAAAACTGATAATGACAAATCAATGGGTTGGATAACTGGATTAAAAAAAGAGGGGAAAATAATTATGCTAAAAGATCTGGAAACATCCCTGTGGCGAGAAAACAGTATTGCTATATATATTTGTGAAAACATGATTTAAGGCAGCAATAGATGAACAGGAAGGATTATTTACAATTAATTTAGACAAAGAAGAGACAATTTGAAAGTTTTAAAAAATGTCTTTTCCCTTCATTTTAACTGTATAAATATGATTAAGTGTGATTGTGCTGTTTTCTATGGGCATTGTTGAGTTTGACTCAGGATGACTGTGTTGATGCCAATGGTGTGTTTAAACATACCTGCTCAACTTTGCCAACACACTAACCCCATAGGTACTCTGTACTTGACTTATTCAATTTTACCTTTAAGATACTATTCCTGAAACCACTAATCAAAGGGCACAAAAACAAACCAGTTGCCTTCAGTGTGCTGAGTGAACTGGCTGATGTTGTCGTCCCACCACTCTCCATCATTTTTGCAAAATCATGGCGAACGGGAGAGGTGCCGGAGGACTGGAGGAAAGCCAATGTCACTCCAATCTTCAAAAAGGTCAGGAAGGAGATTCTAGAAAACTATAGGCCAGTCAGCCTCATCTCCATCCCTGGAAAAACAACGGAGAGGCTCATTCTGGAGGTCATCTCTAGGCACATGGAAGAGAGGAGAGTTCTCAGAAGTAGTCAGCATGGAATTACCAAGGGGAAGTCATGCTTGACTAATCTAATAGCCTTCTATGATGTTGTAACTGGATGGATAGATGCAGGGAGACGAGTGGATGTAGTCTATCTTGACCTTAGCAAGGCTTTTGATACAGTCTCCCATAACATCCTTGTGGAGAAACTCAGGAAGTGTGGGATAGACAAGCAGATAGTAAGATGGATCAGTAATTGGTTGGACAATAGAGTCCAAAGAGTAGTGGTCAATGGTGCCAGCTCCAGCTGGAAAGATGTAACTAGTGGAGTCCCCCAGGGATCAGTGCTGGGTCCAGTCCTGTTCAACATCTTTATCAATCACATTGATGACAGGACAGAGTGTCTTCCCAGCAAGTTTGCTGACGACACGAAACTGGGAGGATTGGCAGGTACGCCTGAAGGTTGTGTGGCCATCCAGCGAGACTTGGACAGACTGGAGAGCTGGGCAGAGCTGAACCTAATGAGGTTTAACAAGGGTAAGTGCAGAGTCCTGCACCTGGGGAAGAATAATAAAGTA
>JAAGNO010026486.1:14515-54539 GCA_033439905.1 Ceryle rudis
AAATTGGCAAAAACATTGCTTGAGGAGTGAGTTAAAAAAAAAAAAAAAAAGGGGGGGGGGGGGGGGGGTGTGAAGAAGGATCAAGGTGCTCAAGAGGGAAACAAGTGCCTTGGGGAAAGTCAACTCTGTCAATCAGTGAGTGGGGATTTGAGTAACCCTGGTGTGGAGTGAGAGGCCTGGTAAGATGCAGGCTGTAGGCTACTGCTGTGAAGGGTTCTGCTGAGGGAGACTTCTTTATCCTGCTCTGGCAGAAGGGATTGGACTCGATCTCTAGAGGTCCCTTGCAACCCCTAACATTCTATGATTCTATGAACAACAAACCACTCTGGATGTGATGAAATGAAGATGAACCCATAGTAGCCGCTGTCTCAGAAAGGATGAAAACAGCCTTCTGGATGATCCAGAATAAAGGAATGTATCTAGAGTCCAACTTTCAGCTTGTGAACTGACCTGGTAGGACAGCAAGGGCTTTGTTTAGTCTGTGATTTGAGGCACTTCACTTGTCCATCAATTACCTTCACCTCCATCTAACCAGGCTTCAATTTATGCTTCACATTCTTCTTTCTTTTTACTACTGTGTACTCAAAGATGACAGTCTTTCGGAAGAGAAACAGATGAACCCTTGGGAGTTGTAGCTGATTAACTTATGAAAGACCCAAATACATCTCCTATATTCTGAAAGGGTAGATAGGAATGAGGCCCACCATGCCCTGCATTCAGACTGGAAGATTACGTAACTATTAATTCCTGGATCCTTGAAGAACAAGTGAAGCCAGCTTAATGCTGCTTTGTTCATTCCTAGTGCCTATCAACAGAAGGCATGCTCCCAATTCATAGCCATAAGGAAACACAAGAGTATTTCTGTGCCATAAGCTCTTCCGATTGTTTAGGGGCTGTAGAGAGGACCTTAGGGTATTACAGTGATGATGATCACTGTGGGGAAGAAGCTAGAGTTATTGTCTTGATGATGATGGGGAAATAGGACACATGCATGTATTATGGCAGAAATCCATACGAAACAAGCCCTTATGTGCCTTGGTGCTCATGAAAAAAAAAAGCTTAATGTGGAAGAAGAGAGACCTCTCTGAGGCAAAAAGTACCAAGCTTGGAGTTGCCTTGAAGCAAGCAAACTTAGCGAATTCATTACTTAGAACCAGATCCACATATTACAAGTTTCTGGGGACAATAGATAAAAACAAGTTTTACAGCTAAATAAATGGGCCCTAAAGAAGTTTATTTCGGGGTTCATTCCAGAACAGGTCTTTCCTCTTCTTTCCTCTAAGGCTTAAACCACTACAATAGTTGAGCATGAAACCCCCAAGAAAATGAGGAAAGATGGAAGAGAAAAATTAACGAGAGAAAAACTAAAAGTATATGTGATTTAATAGAGAACAACATCATGCACCAAATGATTGTAGGGGCTTAGCAGCTGGCCAGCAGCCACCCCAGCTATTCATCAAGCTCACTGGGGCTAAAAGGCTCCAAGAAAATAATTTCAGAATTTTCCAATATTCACCCTTGGACTAAAAGGTGTGTACTTTCTAAACCAAAGAGAACATCACTTGGGTGTTCTTTTTTGCAGGTGGCCTGCAAAATCAACTGTGCTGGAGCAAAAAACCTGCACTGGTGGTTTGGAGCATCACTATCTTTAAATGCAAGTCTCAAAAATTAGGGCAAAGGTTTCATGTGGAGAGAACATCCACATTGTGTCCCACTCTCTCCATCACTCTGTCTTCTTCATCTAAGGAGAAGATGTTTTCACTTGCCTTTCCAATTTCTTTCTTCATCATTGCTTTCTTCCTCCTCTCTGGAGTACTTGGTTTGCAACATCAGGAATTTAAAAATACAACTGTCCATTTTATATTACAAACTCTGACAGTGGCATGATGACATCATTGCAGTCTCCAAGACCCTGCACCGACTGTGCTATATTCAGCCTTTTAAGTTTAGCCACCTATTCCTCCCTGACAATGTTTACAGAACTCCAACTCTTCAGCCATACAATCTATTTCTCTCTCATCCATCTGCCCTGATGATAATAATGGCACAGCTTTCATGTTCTCTTTCTTCTACCATTTTAATTCCTTATTCCCCACCACACACACCTATGGAATATTACTTCCAGAACATGCTACCACCTTTTCCTCAAATTCTTCTTTAAAGATTCATTTTATCCATCTGAGAATCAAAGACATTTACTTAGCTTTATTCATACTTGAACTCTAGAATTTTATTCCACTGTGCTTCTCATTAATCTCTGAATGACCGTGTTATTTTACTGCTGTAATCTCATCCTTCCTTTCCCAACACCTGCCAGCTGCCACATTTTCACTTTTTACCCTTTAAAAGGCTCACCTTGCATGGCTTGGCTATTATGATAATAAATATTAATATTAGATTCAAGATGAGCAATGTAGCCACTTCATCTCCCTTGCCCCCTCACGATATCTCCTGCGCTGATGATACTGGTTTGATTCCAGAGGCCATCAACCAATCTCCATGATGTATGCAAGGCAGAACTTGTTAAAAGTCAGACTGTAAATAATGCTGATCTTGTTGATAGTCACTTGGCATTCATGAATATGATTCTGAGTTAGCAAGGTGCTTTGTGTCTGGGCCATTGAAATAGTTGTTATAATCAAGGTCACTGCTGGCACAAATGCAAAAGCCAGCTGTTAAAACTCTTTCTCAAAGGTGGTGGTCCCCAAGGCTGCTGCAACTGAGCCTAGGCTGGCTGTCCCAGATGCTATGGCATGGGCTGAAGTGTTGAATTCATTCAGATTGTCTTAGCACCCTGGCTTAGCTATTCCCACAGCCTGGTTCACCACAGTATCCACAAGACTGAAAACTTGGCATTAGTTTGCCAGCTATCCCAGCTGACCTGACACTTTATCCCCTGGACCAGACCAACATCTAGCGGTTCTGAAAGGACACCATTTGAGTAGTCACATGCAGAAGGGCAATTTCAAGATGTTATGTGTTTTATTAAGGTCACTTTTACCAAAACATGAGATCTGGGATAACCCCCAAAGTAGCCTGTAAAGACACAGCCTGTGTAGAATAAAGGAGAAGGATGGATAAAAGTGACAAAGCAGAGGAAGAAGCTAAATGCTCAAGAGATATTAAGCATAGTCCTCAGAAACGGGCATTCTGACCTGATGGATCAGAAGATTTCAGATTGCTCCTTACCTCTTCCTGATGAAAGCTCACATAAGTGATTACAGAACAAGCATTAGAAATTAAGCAGAACAGGGGCAGTATTCTTGATTGGCAATTCAACAGGGAGGGAATATACCTCTTCAGCTGCCATACTGGGAGTATTTCTCAATGCCACCACTAATGATATGAAAGAAATAATTAAGACAATTGTGAGGCAGGGAAGAGGAGCTGAGGAACATACTCTTATTAGCCATATTAGAACAAACCAAGTGCAAAGTACAAGACAAAGATTACAATGTTAATTTACAGATCCAGAAAGAGCTTAAGGTGTGTGCAAAACAAATGATCCACTTGAGAAGAAAAAATTCCAATGCATTAAGGGAAGAAATAACAAGAAAAAAAAAAAAAAAGAAAGAGATTCCTAAGGAAGCAGATGCCACAGAAGTCAATTATATAGTTTTCAGCTACAGTGATGGACCAATCTCCTGGGGTATATATGAAAAAGAATCTCATG
Organism: Ceryle rudis; assembly: GCA_033439905.1. Classification (NCBI taxonomy): domain Eukaryota; kingdom Metazoa; phylum Chordata; class Aves; order Coraciiformes; family Cerylidae; genus Ceryle; species Ceryle rudis. The sequence goes on from JAAGNO010026486.1 coordinate 18,189, forward strand.
GGGCATAGGCAAGAGCAGAGATACTGTTTTTGTTCCCCATCACTTTCTGGCACCTTTGTCCATGTTGAAAAAATAAAAAACAACTTGTCATAAGAAAAAGCAATTAAAATGTTTTTCAAGAGACAATAGCAGCATACAAATTGCCTCCCAATGAAAAATACGATAAAGCCATTGAAACTTTTTATGCATGTCATTAGAAAAATAGCAAAAATGATAGAACAGAACAGAGAAGAATGAGTTTCACCCGAAGAAATGCTGAACAGTGGGAGCTTTTCTGGATTATTTTAGTTGAGTGTACACATCCATGTCACACCATCACTTCTTACTTAAAAACAGCTGCAGAAGTCTCCTGCTGCGGCTGCTGCCGTTAGCTGAAGCTCTGATCTTCCTGTCTTGATACAAGTCATCAAGTCGCATTTCCTGCTGGAATTAAAGTAGCAGCCCCTAGGGACTATGCAGCTGCCCAATTTATATCAGAGAGATTCTGAAGCAAGCACTGGTATTTTTGCAAACTGCTTAATTCTTATTTATTTACTTTTTATAGCCTCCAAATTCTATTAAGTGTTTTCTCCCTCCCCACTCTCCACTTTCCAAGTATTTGCATTTTGAAACAATTAAAAGAAAACAGACATTTCAAGGCCTGTGCACAAAAACTGGAGGCAGGAAAAATGTATGGGTAAACTCACTGGCATCAAACCAAACTGTGATTAGAGCATAAAACTGAGCCAATAGATCAAACAAAAAGCTTCAAGGATATTAGTTATTACCTCGTTAAGCAGTTGGATGGCACACACGGTATATGAATACTATGAAGAGTATTTGAAAAACAACAAAAGCTTCAGATCATGGCACAAAAGTATTTTGGGACAGAGAAAGAAGAGGAGATCAATAGGGAAAACTGTCCTGGCTAAATATTCAAAACACCCAGTGACAGGCAAGGACAGCTTTGGGGTCATCACTAAAGATGCTAGAAGCCAAAAATGCAGACTACCATTTTTTTGTTTTGTATTTCTACAACGCTTAACACAGCAAGAACCAGGTCAGTGAAGAGTGTTCCTAACAGCTATGATAGGTTATGATAAATAATAGTTTGGAGAAGATCATGTGGCATTTCATTAAGTAGTGTCTGTGGTTAAACACAGGTATCTATAACTCAAACAAAGTTTTAAGTTACCAGACATTCAACACTAGTTAAGCATCAAGTGAGGTAAAAAACAATCTCTCTTGTATGTGATTCTTTTTTTTTTTTTTTAAGTCTGTCATGAAGAATATCAAAGCCAAGGCAAAGTTACACTACTACAAACCCAAGAATCATAGAAGCCTAAAATTAATTTTTTTTTCAAATAATAAAAACCAAATCGAACTAGAGTATGTTAAATTGTGCATTAGAAGGGGCCTTAGCTAAGTTCCACTTTCAAAATTACTTGAGAGCACATTATAATTAGCAAAGGTATGTGACAGTTTTATACCCCTCTATGATACATGATTAAAGCCAGGGAGCCCAGCTCTGCTGCAAGTTCTGCATGTCATCAAAACAGATGTGACAAGAACTACAAGCTGCTCCCGGACAGACTGTGAGAAAGCATAGGCACGTAAGATTTTGGCAATCAAAGAGGTAACACAAGATAAAAAACTAATTAAACCTCAAAATCCCTTGGAGAGGTAGGTAAACAATGTTTTATATGAGGCTACATGAAGCATCTTATGCTTGAACTGCAGTACTCCAGCCCAAGAACAAGGATGAAAACAAGATTCTACCTTTCTCTCTGAGGTGCAACAGGGAGCACAGTTTACAACCTAAAGATTAACAGCCTTGGCACGAGGATGCGGAGCACAAATGACTGGAGAAATAACTGTGACGATCTGTGAAACTGCTGATTTTCCCATGTGAGACAGGCATCTCCTACCTGTCTGCAATAGAAAAATATGCAGGCCTGGCCCATTGTGAAAAGCCAAATCTATACTCCACACAAATTCTGCCTCTTATATTTGCACGCCTTTGTCTGCAGAGCACTGAAAAAAACAATTAGTGGCTCAACTCCTAACCAATAACTGGGGACAAAGTACAGCAGGGAAACTGTGCATCAGCCACCAAGGCTCTTGAACTTGGGTTGGAGGGAACAAAGGTGTTGGAAATAAATGTGTAAGAATTTTAGGCTTTGAAAACACACATTTGTTTTGGATAAATATTCCATGGCTGCTTTGTAAGCGTGAAACAAACAGTGGCACAAGGTTGTTTCTGAGAAGTGTATCCAAGCCGTCATTTTCATTCTCATTTATCTACAGGTTTCCGTATTTAGACTACATCTTAATGCTTCTTTCTTCATGACATCCTTCTACATACAGCACCTTTCCCCCTGTTTCCAGGTAGCCTCCCTCATTGCTTCCTCTGTTGTGCTTCAGAACCCACCTCCCTAAAACCCCAGTGGCTCCAGGCAGTTTTCCTTACACACTCCTTTAGCCATTTCCCCTGCACTGCTTTTGTGGTGCTCTTTTCCCCATCTCCTCTACAGAAATTACTCATTATTCCCCTGCCTTCGAGATAGTCTTCTTCTACAGGAGGTGCCATACAAAGGTTGCAGCTGGTTTCTCCTTTGGCATCTCATGCTCTCCATAGCACAACTGTTTGGGTGAGGTGCAAGTTCTCACAACTTCACTGCGTGAATTCACATGCTTCAGTGTCTTCCAGCACCTCTCATACATGGACAGACACACAGCAACAGCTCCGTAGGTACCTGCCTATGTCACACATGCACCCTGACTAGGTGGCACAAATCCACAGTTGGGTTACCAGCTCTTCCTTCTGCAATCACGACACCTCCTCGCATCTTTTGCCTTTCAGAGTTAACCAAAATCAGATTTACACAGGCACAAACTGGGACCTCCATGCAATACTCAATAACTACGCACTGCTGAACTGCCAGTGTGTCACCTAACTGCACATGAGTGTATATGCACGTGTACACGTGCAACCTTCCCTGGACAGACAGACAACTTGCCATTGTCCAATGACTCACCTGTGACTGATCCCTGAATTTTGGTAGTCAAACAGCTGAAAAAGGGGAGGCACTTAAACAGCACAATTGTTAAGTGGACACAACAAAACGAGTTTAGGAGAACCTTGCAATGTGGAATGTATGCAATTTATCAAAGAGAAATCTCCCACTGCTTCTATAAGGGTGAGCTAGTTAAGTTGGGCAAAACACTTAAGCTACTACTTCCTGGTGTTTCTGGCATGAAGAAACAGACTTGCTGTGTGTCTGTAGGCAAGATTATACTGCCCTGTGGGTATTCGGATGAAGAAGGTATACATGAATGCAGTCTCTTTACAATCAAGCTTCTCATCAGAACAGTTTAATTCAGAGACAGTAAATGCAGTGCATGGGCCTGGTTCAGGTCCTGATACCCACTTATGCTGCACATCAACACAGCAATGCAAGAGAACTTACTTAAGTGGCAGATACATGTGTATATATATATAAAACAAACTATATAATTTTGTTGAACATAACCAGTTAACTAGAAATACAGCTTTCTGTGTAGGTACCTATGGTTATGCCTCTGCACCAGCCTAAGCCTCCACACCACCAGGGAATTTTAGGGAGCGGGATCGCTTAACATCTCTTTTAAGCAACTGCAAGTGCTGCCAAGCTGTCTTCATCTCCACATTTATGCTTTGCTATTAACATGACTCATAGAAGAGCAAATAAAACACACTGCAACAAGCCTTCGTTATCACTGGGAGCACATTTCACTGTGTGAGTGGTGATCCTCTAAAACACAGTGTTCTACAGATGTCTCCATTTGGGAGGCTGCTTCGGTGAACACTAACAAAGTGTCTCTGGATGTCAAAACATCATGAGAACATAGCAAATCATTTTCCAACATCCTGCAACTGAACAGATTCCAATACACCTCTTATTTCCCAGAAAATAATCACAACTGTCCTTCTATAAAGCAATGCAAGTGAGGTGGCTGCAGAGCAGCAAGTTTTATTCTATGCAATACACGTAAAAAGGTGAAAACTTATGTGATGATTAAAAGATTTAGTGTGATATCACTAATTTGACCTATTAGAGTGCAAAGCATAATAGCAGATGTGAACATTCACTGTATGTGCTGGTGCTACAGCAGAGCAGCAAATACATTTGCATGAGATCTGAACAAAGAACTTTGCTTAACAATGAGTCTGTAAAATTAAAAACCTGCAACTCAACCGAAGAAGAGCTGGAATTCCCTTCCACTTGGTGAGGCATCTGGCCTGACTGATGGTGGCTGCCAATCATTGCCATGTCATCACTCCAAAGCCGTGAAACATCCCCACAACAGTGTTAATTAGCTCCTCTTGCAGAGCGCTGAAGCCACAGAGTGAGGTTACTCACGTGATGTCTCTGCGCTGATAGCAACCTTGAAGAAGGCAGGCGATCAGGTCACTGATAAACTCCACATCATCCCTGTGAAGAGCAGCTTCCAGTTCCTAATGAGCAGAAAGGAGAGAGAAAAAATTCCAACCGTCAGACTTACTCCTTAAAATTTACTGCTAGCTGATCAGGACCAAAAAGACCCAAGCAGCCTCAAATATGTGTGCAGCAGCAGAGCATACACTGGGTAAGCCAACCTTTCCCATCATTAAAAATACTGCTGCTACTACCTCTTCATTGCAGGAGTTTATGGGAAGACCTTGAAAAGCTTTTACTGAATGTCACTCTCCAGCCACAAGACTAATGCTTTTGTCTGGAAACAGAAAAACAGGGTTCAGTGAGGTTGAGACACTACAGCCTAATAAGAGAGACATGATTTCTCCATGTTCAGCTGATGGGCACGAACCAACAGTTTCATTCTCCTGCTTTGCTTTCCACTCCAAAGGCTGGTGAGTTCATTTAAAAGATATGCTCAGAAAGCGTGGCCCTAAAAGCCACTTAAACAGAGAAGTAGCAGGTTCAGAAGGGTAGTCAGAAATGACTGAAAGCTAGCAAGCAAATGCCTCGAAGAAAAGCAGGCATTTTGATTATTTAACTTGGTTTGGTTTGTTGTTGGTTTTTTTAGTAGGTTTTTTTCCCCCTCTGGTAAGAGAGAAAGAAAGGATGGAGGGATGTCAGACCTCACCACCCAAAACCCCAACCCTTGATGGAGGGGTGGAGAGTACCATGGCTTATTTCAGCATGATAGAGTTCATGTAAAGGTGTGGTGCAGGAACTGACCCATAAAAAGGATAAACTTCTGAAATGTAGTTACCACAAATTTTGCATATATTGTGAGAAATACCTGGCTTTCAGCTAGTATCTTCAAGCTTTGTGTTCAAAATCTTACTAGGTTAACTACAGTTCTATTTATATGCTAGAAAATCATTCACAGTAAGAAAAATCCACTTCCTATAAGACTTATTATCATAGTATACACAGCACTTAACATGATTTAATATGGATAAACAACATGGGCATAAGAAGCTCTTCTTTTTTGGGTTTCGGAGCAAACAATGGATTGAATACAAATTCCTACTTGAATGTTACTCAACAGACTGTTACACAAATGGCTAAGCTAATAGCTACAGAATAAAGGTTAATGGCCAGAGAATAAAGGATAAACGTTTTGGCGCTTACCCAATAAAGAAGAGAAAGTGCTTTTTTATTAGACAACAGTAACTGCAGTAATAAAATTATTGATAACAGATTGCAGATTAAATGCTGCTTGTAGTTTTTATTGGAAATGTATTAATGGCATATTTTCATTATCAACACTACTCCTATTTACCTCTTGTGCAATGTCCAAAGTGCTTCACGAGCAGAAGCCCGACACCTGCCTTGTGAAGAATGTATCAGTGCATCTATTATATCTGGAAACTCAAGGCAAGGAAAGGGCGGTGGGCAGCCAAAGCCTGACACAGCATCCCTGCCACAAGAATCCCTATTCTGGCCTCTAGATGACTACCCTACTTAATGATAAGTTAATACAAAATCTGCAGTTACTGCTTACTATCCCTTGGAGAGAGTGATATTATTGTTGCATAAATAGTAATCCCACTATATAAATAGCAATTACCAACTGAATTCACTTGGCAAGTGGTTAGTATTTTGGAAGTGTTGACATATTTTATTAGTAAATTACTTTAATGGACATCTACTGTCTAACAAAATATACCTAAGGGCGGGGGGAAACCACAACAAAGTATGTGATATGTTAAATCATCCCAGGTGTGTTACCACAGTAAAGCTGCAGCTTGTGAAAAGTGACATGTTAGGACCCAGAATAAAGCGGGGAGGGAGGAGCGAGTCTCAAGGGTATTCCCCCCAATTCAGCCTTTCCCTTATCGGCATATACTTGTGCACTAAAGCCGTCAGTCAGCAGCCTGCTTCTGCCAGGATGCAACAGTCTTTTGTATGAAGGAATATTTAAATTGCTTCCCGTGAGCCGCTTCAGCCGGCTGTTCGACTAACAATCCTTAAGCAGTGGCCACAACTGGCTCAGATAGCCCCTATCTGTAGCCATTGTTTTCCATGCCCAGGAGCGACCTTTACTTTTTTGAGCCAGTGGGTCACCTCAGGAGCTGGGGGGCATTCCTCAGACACTGGGCAAAGCACTGTGTCCTGGCCAGGGACCCACCAGTCATTCCCCAAAACACATAGCTGGGCTAGTTTCCTCCCTCTCTAGCTGCCTACTCTCTCCCAGATGGGTGCTGGTTGTCCTTGCCTTCCTGGCAAGTAGTAGAGCACTGACCTGGGGACCCAACTCGTCTGCAGATGGATCTCACAGCTGCTGGCTAATGGGGGCACTGGGCATGCAGATCAATGCAGAGCTGGGTGCAGACTCCTGGTGTCATGCTGGGTTAAGGTGCTCTGGCACAAGTCAGGATTAATCAGCACACACATAGCATGGGACTAACAAAGGTCCATCATTAGCAGGCATGAGGCTGTCAGCACCTCTGTAGCAAGGCACTTGCACCATGCTCACCATGCTCCCCAGCACCCCATGGGTGCTGCCTGTAGTCCACTCTGGTCTCTACCAACACACTGCACTTGGTGCCAGAGGGTTATGGTAAAAGTACAGTCCAAGTATTACCATGATTATTCGTCATGAATAAAAAAAAATACTGACAATATCCTGTAAAGTTTTTGTCTACTTTTTTTCTGTCACTTCTTGCCATAGGGCAAAAACAGTGAGAGGCACTTTAATTTTCATGGGCTGGGTCCATTGGCCCCGTTTAACTGATTGTCACAATTCTCTATCCCGCTGGATTCTCCAGCTTTCCAACCCACAACACCTAAATCCTGCACTTTCCCCACGTGCCTAGAGAGCTGTGGGAATGCCAGAGACCAGGAGGATGCCATGCAAATCTTAACATCTCAGGACCTAAAATGAAGAATTAGGATTCCCTTGGGTTTTCACCTAATGCTTCAGCCCACATTATGCAGGAGGAAGAATAAACCTTCTTTTTCCAGCCCTCCCCTCCAACAAGGGATGGCCAGCAAAGCGGCACAGTGCTTGAGCGACTCATCTGCTCAGAGGTGGACGAAACGATGCCAGGGGCTCCCCGGAGAAAAAGGCCACCAAACTACCCCTGCCCTGGTCCTCAGAGCAAACCCTGCCCCGAGTGCCTGTCCCCCTGGCCTGGGTGAGCAGCAAGCAGCTGAGCTTCCTCCCCGCCACCATCCCCCCCACGTCTCCAACCCTTTTGTTTTTCCCCTTTTCTCTTTGAGCACTGAGCTGTGAGCACAGAAATCTGAACCTTGCCAAAACGCTTTGGGGCCGGCACAGAAAGGAAACAGAAGAGGCAGCAAATCAGCAGAGGAAGCGGGGGGACACATCTCCTCCTCCTCTAGCCGGAGAGAGCAACAGACAGGAGAAAAGCAGGATTCTCCCCCTCTCCAGCTGGCGTCACACCTCATTAGGGAAAAGCCTGTTTAACGTCTTTCCCTCCCCCCAGCCCGGGACTAAATCCCCCCTGAGTCAGGCAAAGGCTGTCGGGAAGAGGCAGCCGCCGGAGCAAGGGTGACCACCTCACCCAGGAGGGGCACTGGCCCGAAGCAGGGTTAGCTGGGGAGGGTGAGAGGGCACCAACCCACCCCTCCCTGATCCCTGGGAAAATAGCTGGCAGTGGTGTGCTGGGAGAGAAGGACCTGCCTGCCCCACGCCAGGCACTCTGGCAGCTGTGGGTAACCCCACCAGTGCGCTGCTGGCCAAGGGTTGAGTCCGAACTGAGCACTGCTCCCCTAGAGCTGCTGTGAGCATCTATTAGACCCTAATGTCACCTGTGCTTTGTTGTCATTGCTACTTTGGTCCGCTCTTGACAAGCATGCGAACACTGTGGCCTCTGGACATGTGGTGACCCAAGCCCCATGCTGCCCAAAGGATACTCCTATCCCAGTGTCTGCCCAGACTTTTGAGAGGAAAGACAGTCGACTTCCCAGGGAAAAGTAAATGAATGTGTCCACAACGGCAGCAGTGACACCAGTGTCACCCACACCAGTGCAGCAGAGGTGACGGTGGGGCTGCTGCATGTGCTGGTTTTTTGAACTATGGAAAGCAGACAGTCAGACTCCAGGTCCTAGCAAGCTGTCTGCTTGGTGGGCTGTCTCACAAAGTTGAGGGCCCTCATTTCAGAAGACAGGCTCCTCCAAAACTGCAGGGAAGCCCAGCACGTGCAAGAGCCCAGCATGAGCAGGCTGAGTGCTGAGATACAGGACTACATTTTAAAGGCCTCCTCTGGAGCTGAATCAGCTATAACCCAATCTGATAGACATAACCAGTTTAAGCACAGCTAAGCCGTGTCCAAGTTAGCCATAAGTTTATAAACCCCAATCCCTTCAGCTCTATTTCCATACCACTGCCATTATCAGCTTTCCATTGCAATGCTCCCAAGTGACTCAACGGGCTTTTGCAGAGGCTTTAGGAGATCACTGAAAGCTACCAGCTAACCAGTGGGCTGCGCTGAGCCCCAACCCATGCACTGAAATTTCAATGCTGTGACTGAATTGAGTCAGGACGTTCTTTTCCCCTCATGGATAATTAATGACAACAGGTACCTGGGGCAAGAGTCTGGCAAATTCATGCAAAAGAGTACAGTTACTGGGATTGGGCAGGAAGATGGGAAGTCAGCTGCAGGTCTGAAATGCATCCAACAAGTACAACTTACCCCTGTGTTGCACGAAGTCACTGTGCATACTTCACATTTCTGGCTAGGAGTTCCTTTTGTCCTCCCCACCAAAGAGCCAGCCATCCCAGGAGGACACAGGGACTTGGGGAGGGACCAAAGCTCCCCCCAACACATCCCAGAGATGAAAGTAGAGCATCCTTCTTTTGACCACAGAGCACACACCCAGCTGACTCACCCGAAGTAGCAGCAGAAGGCCAATGCAATGAACACCAGGATACGGTCCCAGAGCTGAGGTGACAGGATCCAGCTACACCACGAGGCAGTTGCTCTGCCCACCCCTACAACTCAGCTTGTCGGTCCGTTGGTGCGCTCAACCCATAGGACATACTCAGCACACCTGAAAAAGCCATGCCCCCGCCCAGCAGCCTCGTGTCATGCTCACCCTGCTTGTGACTGCTGCCAGCATATGGAAATAGTTTTCAAAGTATGAAACCTCCTGAGAGCTCTTCATGACAAGCCAGGGGGACATTGCAGGGAACTATCGGTAGGGCCACAACGGTGAGTGTAGATGACTGCCATAAAGTAAGAAAGAAGTGATGGCTCCTGATCCTGATGGAGTCTCCCAGCCATGTTATCTTGAGTGGCTAGTTGGAGACACCACCAAGTCTGCAGCTGGATATGCCTCTCCCAGCTGCCTCACAGTCCTATAGGGGCCTGCATGCTGCCCTCACACTATATAATGCTCAAGGGTTTTATGGCTTCCTGAGCCAAGAGAGCTCCTGACTTCTCCACTCTGACTTTCCACCTGAGAAGGAGTGGGTGCTGAACACCCTTCCTTATGCTCCTGGCAGCAAGGACCAAGTCAGTAGCTCTGCTTGGGGAAACACCATCATCTTGTCCCCTAGGGACCACAAGAGCAGGGGAACCCAAGCTGCCCTTCTACAGTAGGCTTTGGGGGCAAGAGGCAAAGAGGTTTAGTGACAGTCAGCATCACAGTAGTCCCGGCTCTTCTCTGAGCTGACAGACTGGTATGTGTGAGGGCAAGGGATGAAGTGCAAACACTTGAGGGAGGACAAAAGCTATCCTGTCAGAAAGGGAATGTGATTTGGGGAAGGGAACACAGCAAGCACAGCAAAGGTATTGCCTTTTCCCATTTCTTTAGATCCTCTTTTAATGTCTGTCAGTGCCTTACAAGATCTCTACCTCCCTCAACTTTCTGTGAGGAGACTTTGAAGGCTATTTCAAGCACGTTGTAAATAGGGGCATAATGTTACTCCAGGGCTAAGCAGAGGTGTGAGATGACAGCTTTGTATGAGGGAGATGGTTATAAACAGAAAGCCAGGGAGAATTTGTCGTATTGCCTCCACATTACAGCTGTTTGCAAAGAACAAATCCCACATTCTCCTGCCCAGTGCCGGCAGTGCAGTGGGCAACATCATCCATCCTCTCTCCTCCAGCAGCTCCCTTCAGCTGTGAAAGAGGATGTACAAATATTGAATTCTGCAAATAGGTTTGAAAATGCAAACTCTTTCCAATGCCAATGGCCATTTTTGGTCAGGCTAGAAGTTTCAAGGCTTGGTTTATAGGCATACTCTGGTTTTGCTCCCCCTTTAGGCTCTCTATCAGAATGGTTACAAATTTGAGACTACCATGCTACCATATCTACCACCTGTCACACCCACCAGAACAGTCATGGCTTTTTGTTCTCCATCCACATTAACCTGCTGCCTGATCTCTCCTTTGCGACAGGCACCCTCCCCTGTTTGCACATCATGCCACCACTTGCACTCCAACTGGAATTTTTCACTTCTGTGCAATACAAACAAATACAAGCAGCTCACACAGGGTGGCTAAACTGTACTGAAAAGAGATTTCAGACTGATCAATCCAGTCTCCCTCATGCCCCATAGCAGCAGCACACTGGTGCTAATAAAGCTTTCCTCTCCTCCTAGTTCATCTTGCCTGCAGTGCAAGCAATTTGGGACAAGAACTACAGTCGTTATCAATTTTATGTATTGTCAGCACTTAAAAGATGTAAAACAGCTACTCGGACCATTTACTCATCCTGCAAAGTACCTTTTCAGAAGGGCAGGGGACATCTGAAGCTCTGAAGTAACAAGCTATTAGTTTCTGTTTAATCGTTAGACATTAGTACTTTATGCCTTTAGAGCAGCTTTCATCCTAGAGCATCAAAGCATTTAAAGAACATTCAGTAAAGCCTGGCAGCACCTGTGAAGGAAGGGGAGGCACACACCCACAGGCAGAGCAATTTTACAGATGGAGAAACCAACACAAGCCCCAGCATCCTTACCAGGGGCGTGCTTCGCTCAGTGGCACGGCTAAGAGAGAAGCCGTAAGGCTTGACACTTGATGCCACTGCAATCATCTTTCTCCTCCGGCAGTTTTATTAGCAGGCAAAGCATTTGGAGATCATGTTTTTTTCCTCAAAAGGATCATTTCTTCCTTTCAAAATAATCCCCTCTTCCTTCAGAGAAGATAATCTACACCATTTCCCATAAACCGGTTACACTGGCCAAGGGGCAAGCATCTCACTGGGCACTGAGGAGGCTTTACATGGGAGAGACAGAAATTTTAGGCTCAGCAGAACAATGGTCTCCAGCCTGTGGTTTGCAGACCTCTTGCAGACCCATGAAAGACTTCCAAGAAACCTGCGAAGGGCAATTAAGAAAAGCAAGCTTAACACAAGTCTGCTTAAATTTCTAATGAGGTGTCCATACCTTCAATGGGAAAAGTATGACTGTCATGCCCTTAAAAAAACCCAAACAAAAACACCTCCACAAAGTGTCTGACCACTGTTGCCTAAGCCACAAGTTCCACTTCTCTAGCTGGAAATAACCTCCAAACACAACAGGATGAGAGGAAACACAGTCTGCTTGAATTGCATCCTGTTTGCCTCGCCATCAGAAAGATACCATTTATTATCACCTAGAAAGTATCTCTCCCCGTAGCTGCACTTGTATGGAGTATTAAATGTATTCAAATCATTAAACTCCTTGTAGATTGTGCTGCTTTAGGAATCAGGAGAGTTTTGCTGGGAAGACAGGGTAAGGAAAGCAGTGAGCCTGACAGCTGGAGGTTGGAACCGTTCTGAAGCTAACCCATAATACCATATAGATTACATATTGTTAAACTCCCACAGTCCCATGCCAGTAGCACCTTGTTGGTAAAACCAAACCAAAAAAATCCCAAAGTCCCTCTCTACACAAATGCTGAATTTAACATTCCCGGTTACGGGCTAAGTACTACCAGCAGCTAAAGACTGAAAATTTTAACAACTGTTTTACACAGCACCTTGGGTGAGGCACAATCACGTTGGTGGAGAGCTGCACCAGCACGGCTCTCCCTGTTCTTGATGCTGTTTCCAGAAACAACATCACCGGGTTAGCTATGGTCCCTCCCCAGATGATTCTGCCACATGATAAATAAAGCACAGCTGATCCTGCCGTGTCACCATCTCCTGCAGTAAGAGGCTTCCTGGGTACCTAGTGGGAGTTCTGCTAAGCTTTTAAGCCCATTGGCAACGTGGGGAACAGTCTGTAGCTCCAAAGCCAAGAGGCTCGAAGTAATAATCCGATTTCAAAGCTCCTCCTCCTCTTCAGCCAAAGGCAGCAAGGGAGGATGAGATCAGACTGTAGATGCTCTTCATTTTAGGTCTGGCCATTGCGCTCATCTGCTCAGCATGAACACAGGGAAGGGAAAGGATGAGCGCCAAAATCTGGAATGGATTACTTGGGTAAAGTTTCTGCAAAGATTTCAAGACTTCTTTTTCAAGAAGAAAATAATTTTTTAAGGGGCTTTTCACTGCTCGTGATACAGCCAGACTGGCACATCTAAGCCAACCTCCACTTTTCTAGTTCACATGCTGGCCAAAACTTCTGGGGGATTTACTCTCTACCATCATGCACTGCTGACACAACATGGCATGCAAGCTGTGCAGCTGGTTTGCACTCCTGCCATGGAACTTCTGTAACAGCCATGAGTGTGCTTTGGCATTTACATTGGTCTCCCCCCCACCCCCTTGTGGGATGTTATTAGCTGCCAGTTGATAAACAAGTAATGAAAAAACTATCTTCATGAGCATTAAAATAAATAGAAAGCACAGATCATTCCTTAAGGATTCAGGTGATACCTTTACATTCCCTTCTGACCCTCAAACAAAAAACAACCACCTGGTTTTTGAATGGGGGAAGAAAGGTCCCTGCTCCCCCTTGCCTGGAAAAGCAGGATGAAATGATAAAATTCATTAAGATAAAAAAAGGCTGTAAAGCCTTGCTTCTCCCCTTTCATCTGATCTCCCCAGCCAGCCATTCTTCTGCCTTCCCTTTGGATGCCGCACGGAGTGCAGCCCACAGTGTACCCACCGCAAACAAATCCTGGCCAGCGGCTCAGCAGGGTGATCGGCCTTAAAGTGCTGTCGGCACTAAAAACTCTTCCTTCTCACTCCGGGTTAGACAAAGGAAAAGCCTCCGAGAGAGCCTGCAGCCACACACAGGTACCCCATGGGTTTCTACCACCACACGTGGCCAAGATGAATTGTGGGTGAATTCCACCACAGTACCATGCTGAAATCGAAGACCCAACATTTTTTTTTTTTTATTATTAATTTAGCAAGAAGAATTTGCAGAAGTATGAAGCAGCTGCCTACAAATATCAACCCTGATGGTGCGGCCAGCCAGCTACTCAGATGTGTGAACTGCCTGTTTGCAACAGGCTTAGTCTCAAGCCTAAGAATAAGTTTTAAAAACACAGATCTATTCCGTGGCATAACAGCTTGTGGAACCATAACTAATAAGGTCTCTCATACTCTTAGGTAACTGTCTGCACTACTCTGCATAGCCAAAAGCATCACCTTGCTTATCTACCAGACTCTCTGATCTTATTCCAAGCTTATACAGTACAGACATATAATAATAAAAAAATATTTATAAAAGCCATTGATTTTTGTAAGAAACACGGATGCTTCCACCCTAATGAGACATATATGCAGTAAGGGGTAGGCTTGTCGTAGGAAATGGTGTTTCAAGCATTGTAATGTGAGTCACAGTTCCTTACATAGCCCTGGCTATGGTCCATGTCACCACAGGATCCAATGTCAAAATAAATACAAGAAGTTACGTCTTCTATTACTCACACTCTACCTTCAACCCTGTTTAAAAAAATAAAATAAAATAATAAAATAAAATCTGTATTTTGCCAGCTATGTGGAAAAGTACCCCATGGCTTTTAAAGTCTGGTCGGGGCTCAGAGCTTCCACTCCCAGTGACTGCTATGTAGTGGACCTTCCTCAGCAGGCCTCCACGCTCCCTTGGCTGTCCAGCTGAGCACACGTACCTGCCGTGCTCTGCTGAACCATTGTCTTTCACAGGAGGCTGGTAAAAACCCAAACAGGACCCAACAGGATTGCCTGGTGACCAAGCTGACTGCTCTCGAGGCTGGAAGCAGCCAGGAGATGAGCTGGGAGCCCCAAAGGAATTCCCTTCCCTGCAGCTGAAGAAAGGCAAAGGGGAGAAGGTTGTGCTCAGAAAAACAAAGCAAAAAGCTGGCAGTCCCAGGGTTTATAGGCTGAGTAAAGCATAAAGTCTCAGAAGCTGCTTCTTGTGACATACTGAGAGTAACTCAATACGCACACAAGCGTCACCAGTACACCTCTCCTGGCTAAGGCCCCTCAACCAGAGGTGGCCATGAACCACCACCTCCACCTGTGTCTCTAGAAGGAGCTCACTTCACATGTGCATTTGCCAAGGGAAACAATAAAGAGTCCTTCACATGCCTAGATGACGGACATTCCATGTTTTATTCCACATCTGGCAATGCTGCTCCATAAAAAAGGTGATGGAGTGCTTGTAGCTCTCCTTCCAGAGCACAGGACGAATATCTTCTTCAACACACAGGCCATACAGGAATTCTTCTCTAGCTTAATTTAATGACATATTTATAAGCCAATAAATTTGCAGATCACTACAAACACTTGGCAATTTACACAATAACAGTTATATCTGCCAGAAACAACAAGTTATTATTGTTTATTATTATTATGTTCATAAATGTTAATGCTAACTACACTCTTAAAATGCATATTATAAACAGCACTGTAATTTGAGAGACTGCCCAGACACAGAGGAAACCAGGCCTATTGCTGTAACACTAATTCTACAGACATTAGTAGACAGTAGTAATGCCTGTAGACATTAGGTCGGAGCACTTTTTTTCTCCTAAATATTTTCCTGCCATCCAGAACAAGAAAAAAAGTAAAAAAAAAAAACCAAAAAAAAAACCCCACCAACTTGCTCTGTTACATTTTAAAAAACAAGTGTCTGTTACATCTTGTAAATCGTAATAGCCAGCTTTGTTTCTGCAATTCAGTGCAGAAGTGATGACACTGGATTATCCAAAGATCCACACAAAACGCTTTGGTTGGATAAAATTGCTGATCTGCCTGAAGTGGGGGAAAAAAGCACCAAAACCACAGTAACAGATAATTATATAACCAGCTTCTAAGAGTGTTATTAGCAGAGCATGGGATCAGGAAAGCCCTGGCTTTTATTCTCACTTCACGCACTTAGTGATGAGAGCTAAATCTCTGTCTGCCTCTTTCCTCCCCCATCCAAAAGTTAGATAATCTTTAGCTTACTCTGTAAAGCACTTGCAATGTCTGAATAAAAGAATGCTGAGGTTCATGTACCGCTACTTCTCTAACATTCAGATGCTGTGTTCTACCTTGATAACAGAGGAAAACGGAAAAAAACTTTCCTCTGCCATTCAGATAAGGTAGCTTGAGGACTCCGGGGTAAACTCTAAAGTTCAACATTTTAGTTTGAAAGAACATTTACAGTCACTGGCTACTGGAATTCAAATCTTCAGATCTTGACTTAAGTGATAAAATGCAGTAAAAAAGAGCTTTGCCAGAAGGTATTTCTTTCTCTCATGGAAGGAATGGAAATATTAGCCATTCTGTGCATTAACTAAGCATAGCAAAAAACCACATGTGGACCTTGTTCTCAGTTATCCACAAGTGGATGACTCTGGAAATCTTTCCTCAGGAGTACAGTTTTACTCCTCCTTCCTCAGGAATGACAGAGGCGAATCCAAGCAGGAGAAAAATTAAACCGGTGGCAACAGACCTTGAAGGTCTGACAGTGACCTGCAGCACTAAGGTCTTCGAAACTGCTTTCATTTGCCAGAACATAAATTAGATTCCTCACTAGGTATGGCACCAGGGTTAATGGGAGCTTTATAAAGCCTTCTTTGAACATACAGATTATCCTTTTCAAAAAACACTAATCTTGTGGTTTAAAGTACAGTACTGGGAGCCAGGAAACCTTTTCCCAGCTCTGTCAGGCTGGGTGACTTGAGGCAACCCACTTGACTATTCTCTGCTTTTATTCAATATGCACAAAATAGGGACAAATACCTCAATCTCCCACAAAGCTTAATATTTGTAAGACAACAAGTACCAGCTTAAGTATTCACAGATCCCTCAAAGCAGAAGAGGATGGCAGGCCCTTTTGTAGGCAGGCTAGCTCAAACCTCTCCAAACAGTAAGTCCCACCTGCACTGAGCAGAAAAGAATCCCAAATGACAATATTACTAATTACATTTTTTTCAACAGTGAAGGAAATATCTCGACCTGTCCTGCATTTCTGTCCAAAGGAGGTGCTCAAAAGGAGCAAAACTGATGAACTAAGAAAAGTTCAAGTATAGGGGAAGCTATGCTGGCTGGACAAGTCTCAAAGAAGAGCTTCCCTTCTGCAGGAGCCGATATCTCTGCAAGAATGTTAAAAAAAAAAACCAAAACAAAGACAAAACTTAAAAGACAACAAAAGAAATGACATTAAAAAAAAAACAAAAAAAAACAAAAAAAAAACCCACAAACCAAAACCCACAAACATTTCAAAAGTAAAATACAGAAACTACCAAAATCATGAGATAGCACAAAACATTCTGCACTGGGAACAAGAATCACTACTTTCCTTCCAAGAACAAATTCATCCTAGACATCTCCCTTGTGAAAAACAATACTGGCTTAGAGTCTTCTCTCAGAAGCTGCCTGCCATTCTCCAAAATTGTTGTAGTTACATACTCTTGATATTTTAGTTTCCATGTATTAGCCTCCTTCAAGCTTTTAAATAAAATGAGTATAAAATGACCCCATGATTTCAAAACCTCCTGAGAAGAGGCCATGCAGAGCCTAGCTTGTGCTATGCACCACAACATTTCAGAAACTCAAATCTTTCAAGACCAACCACAGCTCTTTTCTGCACACTCCAACATCTGATCAATGCATTCACATGCTGCTACTCTTTGAAACACCTACTTGCCCACGAGCACAGGCACTCTGACCTAGTCACTCCCACAGTCTCAATCCCACTGTGCTGCTGGGTGGTAACATTTCCCATGATCCAGCCTCACTAATAAAGCTTTAGCAAGAGGAGCTCCGAAGACTGCTTCCCAACTCATTCCCTTATAGCTTGCAGAAATCTCAGGAAGTCATTTTAACTCAATAACCTCCATGCTACTTCCACCCAGTGAAAATAGAAGCAGTGAACAAAAATCACATCCTAGTCTCCAGACTACAAAATGTCCTCATTCTAGTAGGGTTTCTTGCACAGAAGTTATCCAACTGCAACAATGTAATCTTATAAAATAATATTAAAATAAATTTTGATGTTGAAAAGCATCCACCTATGTATTTGCTGTGGGCAGCCTCAGTCAACACAGAAGCACATCCACAGCCATCACAACAGCATTCAGCACTACCTCTGTGATGATTTCTAGTGGGTGCAAAGTTAGGAATTTGCCTTTTTGCCCCTATCTGTCCATTTATCTGAGAAAGAGGGGGGAAAAAAAAAATTACCCAGACTCACTTTTGTTTAAACTCAGGTACCATAATTATTTTTCAAATAAAAAGCAAATTTTTATATTTTCCTAACAGTACTTGCAAAAGAGCTAGAGCAGTTTGATCCACTGCTATTCATTCTTTCAAACACACATCCAATCTTTGAGTCACTCTGTGCTTATTGGCTATATGGAAGGTAAAGCAGCAAGGAGCACTAAAGGATTAATTCTCACAATAGCGGGAAGCAGGAGTCCCAGCTATTAGGGGGGTGAGGGGGTAGCAGGCAGGAGGATGAGCATATAGGCTGCATCCCTGGTCTTTGGGCTTCCTTGCTGTGACTTCACCTTCTGCCTAAAGCTAACTTAAAAGGGTGCTACCATGGAAAGGGTGCCTCAATGTCTTAAATGTAAAATTTGTTCTGGGAATTTTGTTTTAAACCTGCAAAGACTAGGAGGAGGAGGAGTTCTATGTGAGATTAATGAGAGGTATGGCTCAGCAGGGAAGGGAATAGCTAAATCACAGACAGTTCGTACTTTCGTTGTGAGCCACGCAGTAGCTGAATGGAATTATGATTCAGATGTTTTAGTGTTGGTTATCAGCAATTAGCTCAAGCTCTTAAAAAAACAGAGAGAAAAAGATTAAACTTTTGTCCACCACAGCCCTCATCCTTCCTTCATCTGGCAGCAGGGGTTACTGATTGTTTCTGTCCCTTTTTTAACATCAGAATGGCTCCAAGCCACACTCACGACAGAAGCGGATCATGCTGCCAATACAATCATAAACATTACATTCAACAGCTAATCATTTAAGTGCAACATCGTTTATTTAGGTACAGCCTATGCAAGTCTATTTATAAAATCTGGTTATATGGGAACTTTTAATCATAGGATTTTTTTTCCCAGCCACAGAGATCATTTGGGACACAGAAAGGACTAACAAAGAAGGACCAGTTTTGTTAACTTTATCTCTGTATAAGCCCAGTAACATACACAAGAGGACTTCATGCATCTTTATGACATTTAACCTCACAACAACCATGTGGGCTTCTCACAGATAAGCTAAGTGACTTGCTCAAGATCACACAGGAAGCCAAATGCAGAGCACTAAACCCAAGTCTAACAGCTTTCAGACTAGACCTCTGACCACTGCAGCATTAATCCATTTCTAATTTACTTTAATTGACCATAACGCTCAGCTAACAGATTCACTTGAACCTATTGTTGCATGATGTGGAGCTATACATTAGAGGAAGAGGTTTGGACTTTTCTGTGAATCACATCTCTACATGTAAATGTAATGATGCAAACCTTAAGGACAGAGCCATCTGCAGCACCTCCACAACCAGGAGACCTGAAATGCTGCTAACCTTCAAAACCACACTGCAGATAAACTGTGGTTGTGGAGAAGAGGGGAAGAAGGACACTGATCCTGCCTCACTATATCTGCAGAATGATGTGCATTCCCAGTTCCGACCAAGGCCCAAAGCCCATAAGGGTGCAACTGAACGCAACACCCAATTTTTCGAATGCTTGGAGCCCATACAACCCCTTTTTGTGAAGCTGTGACTACCACTTTTAGGGGAAAAAGAGGGAATCAGAATAATTTAATAATCTATAATGGTGATAGTGCAACTGCAGGTTATACTGCTATAAAACCAGAGTTCTCCCACATCACCCTGGCTGTGGATAAAACACAGAGCCATACTAAGACTCGCACAGGAAGGCACCTGATGGCATCTTTCTCTCATAGATCCAGCCGGGACCACTCACCCAGGACAACTCTGGACAAACGCTTATGTGCTGACCCAGTGTACAGTGTAAGCATCAACCATGATGTGCTTGGTACATCTCCAACACCATGTGTGCGTGTTCACCTCTCACGGAGTCTGTCTGTGTACAATCCAACACGTCTGGAAAGCAAACAGGCTGCACATCTGCACATCAGTGGTGCAGCGGGTCCAACGCAGAGAGGGAACATCAAGCTTATTATGCAGAAGTTATGTAGATCATTTGAATGATTTCTATCCAAAAGATCCCAGTCAGGAAGAGATGAGGCCCCAGACCTCCCTGGACTGCTTCTTAAAATCTTGCAATGCTGCTTTCCTTGAGATGCTGTGAACGGTGTGAGCAGATTAAGCTCTATTAACATAAGACACTTTTAAACAGTGCAAACTAGAACTAAACTTGGAATTAACCAGACTGGTGTAAAATTATACCTTAATGCACTCCAAAATCAGATTAGAAGACAGATGGTGAAGAGGAAAGGAGAAAAAAGAAGAGTGGATTGGATATACATATGTGGATTTACATTCTGTGATCTTGGCACACATCTTAGAGGCATTTTTTATTTCCAGCATAATAGAAAGTTGCCTGACAGTGCTAGTACACTAGACAAGGGGAAAAAAGAGCAGATGCTTTTGAAGGGCTTTGTAGTATGAATCTTTGGCAGGAATTTAGAGATCAAGGTAGGTAGGAGCACTGGAGGAAGGAAGCTCTTTCAGATACAGGGGAAGCATAAAAAAGGGAGAAGCAAGAGGAAAAAAGAAATTCTGGTGAAGCAAGAGTAACTGTCAGGGTCCAGTTTATAAGTGAATGTGCAAGGGAAATGCTCGGCAGAGATGTAGCTTCGGCAGCAGTGTGCACAACGCTGGAAGTAGAAGCAATATAGTGGAAGCTGTCAAAAATTAACTAATAATAGTAGGCATGCTGAGGAAAGGACTGTAAAACATCCTTATACCACTGTATAAATGCAAAATGTTTCTACATCTTGACCACTACATGCAGTTCTGGTCCCTACACTTGGTGGGGGCAGGGAGGCAGAAGAATGGAAAAGCTAAAGCAAAGTAACAACAGTCATCAAACGCATGAAACAGCTTCTGCAGGAAAAACAATTTTGCAAAACAATGAAAGACTATAAAATCAGAAATGGCAGGGAGAACAAGTGCTCATAGTCCCTTTTGAAAAAAAAGAATGGACAGACATCAAATTAAATTATCAGGATAAAACCAAACAAACACTTCCTTGCACAAACAATAATTCATCTGTATGTCTTTTTGCCACAAAGTATTATGGATGCTAAAAGCGTACACACATTCACAGAAGAAAGTTAAAAAGAAAGGGGTTAAAAAAAAAAAATTATCTATCAAGGGCTGTTAAATACAAAAGGAAGTTTCTGAGCTGAAAATATGAGCCAGAGGCTGGGAACACAGTCTAGGGAAGTATCATTGCTCAATTGCCCTGTTCCAACACCCTTCCCTGGGTATCCGCTCTACAAGAAGACAGGATGCTGGGCTAGATGGACCTTTGATCTAACCCCATACATCCATTTTTGTGTGCAAGGCAGAAAAGGGTTTGTATTCCATGCTGAATCAGGTTGAGCATGGTAAAATTCAAACAGGAAAGAATGTGATTTACATGGCAAATGCAGAAAACACCGGTTGCCTAGAGTTTAATGTCACAGAGGAGAGAAAATGTGAGGGTCCTAAAAAAAAAATAAATAAATCTTGTTACAACATTAAAATGGAGGACAGAGATTAAACTTTTGATGGCAAGTATGCGTATGAATACAGAAAACTGCATTTCAGACATAGAAGGGAATAAAGACTTTATTTCACACAACTTAGGATGTAAGAGGGGAGGCAAAAAAAAAAAAAAAAAAAAGAGAGGATAAAAGAACAGTATTGAAGAAGACTCATAATGTAAAAAGTCCACTCTCCTCCAAAGCCTCAAGCTATAAGCAGAGGCAAGAGAAAAGAGATGAAAAATGCAGCTTGACACGCTTGTTCAACTTCAAGAGATGAATTTGAGATGAGGCAGTGGAGATGATCACGTAATTAAGGTACTGGACAGACACAGGGAGATCAGAGTTCATTTCCCAGCTGCGCCACAGACTTCCTTCATGTTGGGCATTTCACTTTGTTGTTCCATAAAACTGAGAAAATATTTTCTTAATGCACAGGAAAGCTGTGCGACTGAATTCATTAAACATCTGAGATGCAGTGAGGTGTCTGAAGAGCATGGTTAGGATAGAAAATGCCAGGCACTCCCATGGCAAGGGCCATGTTTCATGGACTGCTGGGACCAGACACAGTGTGGGATGTAACCATGGCATCAGAGACAGGGGAAATTATTCCATCACAGGAAATCAGCTCAGGGAAATTAAACCTGGTCAGGTGTGAGGGGAGGAGGTTTTGAAGCCAGTCAAATTATAAGACTTAGAAAGTGTGT
This sequence comes from Ceryle rudis, assembly GCA_033439905.1. Classification (NCBI taxonomy): domain Eukaryota; kingdom Metazoa; phylum Chordata; class Aves; order Coraciiformes; family Cerylidae; genus Ceryle; species Ceryle rudis. The sequence continues at coordinate 40,363 of JAAGNO010026486.1, forward strand.
GGAAAGGAGACAAAAAATTTGCAACATCTCTGAAGAGCAATACCACAAACTACATGAAGAAATCAGCGTGAAGGAATTGGCACCCATGAGGGTGGAAGATAAAATAGGAGGATTGGGTATAATGTGTCGAGTACTGCAATATCTGAATCTACATCCAAAATGCAATTGAGATGCTTCATACCAATTTACCACCACCCTGCCATCAGGAATATAAACCTTAAATCATTTGAATATTAACTGTATCACTAGAGGGGATATAAACAGGTTCAGCCTTGGGATGCCAGCAGCAGTGCAGTTTACAAGAACAGCAGTATAGGCTGGTTGGATCCACTGAAACTTTACACTCAAATACTTAAGATACACTAACACCTTTAAAACTTATCTAAAGCTACAGTTGAAATTACTACAAGCAGTAAGAGCTGAAGCTTTCTCTGACTTTTAATCAATCATTTAAATTACACTTAAAAACATCCAAACCAAATATTTGCCAAGAGGTGTAAAATGACTCCCAGACTGAACTGGCAGAAAACACAGAAGAGCCCAGAATAGACTTTACTGATAGGATAAATTGAGCCTTGACATGTGTGGAGCCCATCTGCGAGCAGTGAACACTACACGCTTCATTTCTGTTTATTCCCTTCACCCTGGATGAAATTTCACGGGTAACTTTATAGCAACACTGCCAGGCTATGCCCAGCTCCCCTACCTGCATCCCCCTCTCTGCTCACAGCTCTGCAGCAGCTCATGGGCATCACCAATGACCAGTCATGGGGAGATTTTAGGATTTTTAATCCCAAAAACTGATTAACTGGTGGAGTTCTCTTTGCTGTGTTATTTTACGGGTGGATCTGCCTTTCTCTGCCCATTTCACAGGCACTCGTGGCAATGCAGCACAGCACACGGAAAGACACAGTTGTTGCTGAGTATCTACCTACAACCTGAGCACGGCCCTTAGTGCAAAGGGGAGCACTGAGATTCATGTCAAAAACTTTCTTCTTCCAATTAGGAATAAAAGCCTTTATGTGAGATGCTGAGATGTTGACTTCATAGAGCCCTGGAGGACCTGAGGATCAGAAACCTACCGGCTCAGTCACGTGACTGCAGTAAATCAGTTTTAGGTACAAAGCATCTCATTTAACACAATTTAATACTAAGCTTCATCATCAAACCATTTAAAAAGTTTTTGTCCATTTTTTAATTCAATTTTTTAACCAAAGGCACTTAATTATAGGTCATAAGCAAATAGTTTCTTCTATAAACAGGAAGAAGCAGTTATGCACATTAAAGCCATAAATCGCTTAAGTATGTATGGAAGGCAGTACCAAATGTACAGACTGAATTTGGCTGTAAATCTCCAGATTGTAGCAAGAGCCAGAGATAATCCAACTTTTACTAACATAAAAGACAAAAAAGTATTAAAATCATATATAAATGACAATTTATCGCTCATGTGTTTGAATTAAAAATCGAACAGCTCCAATTTTAACAAACCTGCCTAAGCTTCCCAAAAGTTTGAGGGTAAAAGGTTGCCAAGACACTCAGAAGAGCTTTTCAAAGCTTATCTCCAGAGCAAGAGGCTGCTCTGGCTACACCAAACAGACTGGTATAGGAGGGCATCACAGCCACAGAGAGCCCAACCCTGCAGGAGCCCTTGATGGGCGCCACTAACGAGCGGTTCAAGAGCAGGAGCTGTAAAAACCCAGGGCAGCCTGCCACTGATGCCTGGAGTCACATAAAATTAATTTAAATTGGAAACAAACTGGCCTGGGTAGCACTTGCCCGAGTTTCAAACAATGTTAAGAGGAAAGCGGCATATTACGTATTTTGCTGGCAGCTTGATCATTAAAATTAAATAGGAAGTGGCAAAGCTGCAGGGCAAGCGATACTGTGCACTTGTGTATAAAAAGCATCAGTGAGCCTGGGAATTACAGACAGTTGTAAACCTTACTTTAGTACCTGGTAAAATGGCTCAACTGGGCAGTTACAAAAGTTAAGATTAATGACATACAGGAGGCACAGCTTAGCATGGTATTTCCATAAGAAAAATGGGCACTTCCATATTTTCTATAAGAGTCAAGACGGTGGTTAAAGAAAAATTGGTAGATATAATTAATTTGAATTTTCAAACAGCCTTTGGTAATATTAATCACCGCAGCCTATTAGGGAAACTAGTCATGGGGCGAGAGGTAAACATCTGTCAATAGATTAAAGCTAATTTAAAAAAAAATTAACAGCATGAATAAATGGCCAGTTTTCGAGAAGGTTAATGGGGGAAGTCCCAGGGGCAGATACTATGATCAACATTTAATATATTAAATGATCTGGAAAGGGGCATATACAATGTGAAATAGGGGGAAAAACAATAATTAATTGTTGGCAATACTGCTCTATAGGTTAGCTAAAACCAGTGAGAATTAAAAAAAAAAAAAAGATCTGAAGGATCCACCCAAGTTAGAGCAAATAGATGTTAGTACGCACAAATGCAAGGTTATTCAAATGGGCAATGAGAGTTTGAACTAATTGTAGACATGGATGGGTTCCACATTAATCGTAACCAGTCAGAGAAAGATCTAAGTGCTCTCGTGGACAGCGCAGGGAAAACATCTGCTTGGCTTCCAGTCATTGTCAAAACCACAGACCAGATGTGGAGGCTTGTATTAGAGAGAGATAAAGAATAATATGGAAAACACAATTTTAGTCTTGAATGTTAAGTTCAACCCATTTGTCTTCGTGACAAAACAAAATATCAGAAACTTAAAAGTTCAGAAAAAATTGGCATAAATTAGAGCTCCAGAAAGATGCTCATCTAAGTACTCAGTTAAAAAAATACACACATTACAAAACTCAGACCTGTTGAACCCTAGCTAGCACAACTTTGGACAGCCTACAGACCGTTAAGAAGTTTGCCAAATAAGAACTCTAATGATTTTCAAATTTTTGGGCTACATTCAAGGGATGATAAGTAAGAGGCACAACAATCCAAGCATACGATACATAAAGCAGGCAGAGAAAGCCATCTGGATGCACTTACTCTCCATTCCCACTCTCTTCTTCTCCCAATAAGACAGAAGCAAGGACTAGTCCAGCTAAATAAAAGACGGGAGATTTAGAAGTGATGAAAGAAAATATTACTGCAGCCATACAGACAGAACTAACCCACAGAACTCTGCAAGGTTGAAGGAGAAAGGAAAAATCCTAATAATAAGGTTGAAGGAAAAATCCTAATAAGATTAAAACCCACAAAACATCAACAATGTCAACAATTAGAGTCAAGAGAACTCTGCAGTTTTCCCACTTGCCTTTGCAGGATTTTACTCTTTCTTCCAAGGTACCTAATATTAAGCATGACTCAGGATGAGAAATGAGAACAAGCTGGACCAGTGGCCTCATACAGAACCTACTCAGAAGTTTCCATGTGAGGAGGCAGACAAACCCTGGTAATGAAAGTAGCTCAAAATGAAAGAGGAAGGCAACAGGAAAGACATGATTTTAACTTCATTGAGTAGGTTGTATTGAGGAAAAGATGGCTTAAATCACCACAAGAATAGCTGAAAATAATGCTGAGAAATGGGGCGTGTTGTGCGTAAAACCTTCATGCTTCTCCAAAAAGTGGTAGGAGGCCGTATCAACTCTACAGTTACTATCACCGACTCTTCCATCCAAACCAAAGAGGAGGTGTGGTTTGGGGTTTTTTGCCTAGATCTTGCCCACACTTGCATATCCATTCAGATTAGAGTGAGAACTTAAAAGTAGAATAACTGTTGCCGAGTTGTAACAGGCACAGAGAAAACTTGGATGTTCTGATGATAAAGGGGAGAAGGGTTGCACATCTGCCTTGAAGGTCACATAACATGGCCCACATCATGTCATTTTAGGCAAAGAGAGAGGCTAGTGTGAGATTACCAACCTGATGGCCCTCCACCACCAGAGGGAAAAACAATATTTGAGGAGATGCCAATTTTTTCTCCCTATCAGTGAGGGAAAACATCTCCATCAAAAACTGACCACTGAGCACAGTCAGCTAGCATCCAGAGTATTGACTCACATAGCAACACCACTGTGTATTTGACATCTAATTCCTTCTTATACCTTCCAGTAAATCCCGAGTTGTTTGTTTAGCCCGAGTCTGACACAGGAACTCATATCTGAAGTGTCCCCGCTCTCCTACTTTGTCAAATAATCCTGATATTGGTCACTGAAATGAACCCACTACTGAATCATGACACTAACCATTGCTTGCTTTCCAGTTCACTTTATTGAGGATAAAATTTAGAGACACAAAAGGCATACGAGATCCTATTTCTAAGCCTGAACTGTATGGAGGATATTCTCTGCCACCCTCAGATGTATTTGTCTAGTATAAACATTTCAAGAGCAGAGCTTCCTATCCTGCTTAGGAACCCTTCCTTGCGCTCAGAATCAATTTAGTCCTCCTCCTTTCTCCTATTATATCTATCTCCCAATTTCCTTGGCTCCCTCTGTGTCTGTCCTTTAGATATAGGACAACATGCAATATATTCAGGCCTTTCAATCTTTCTTTACAATAGGATCATTCTCCCACTGTTATAATGGTTCATACTCTACGACTTCCACACAATTTTAAAATCTTTTTGGTATCAAGGTTTTCAGAAACAAGTTTATACAAAGGGGTAGGGGTTGCTGCCAGTCTTTATACATTTTCTGGTATAAAGTTACTTTATATATGGTCAGTAGGTTTCCTTTGTATTAACACGCATTTAAGAAGAAAGTCTCATGCAACATTATGCTCTTATAGCCTGTCATGAACAAGTGGTCTGCCTTAAAACATCCAGAATAAGGTGTGGAGCCCACAACAAACATCTCCTCTTAGATTCATAATGTTTTAAAAATTATAATAAACATTGGGCTCAGTTTGGTTCTCTAAACTGGGCCTATACTTGGATCATATTTTCAAAGGATCTTCAAGAACTGAAGGTTGACGTAAAATAGGAACTACTGATGTTGGTCAAAAGTCACAAGACAGTCACACTTGTTCTCACATCCCAAATGTTCCCACCAGCTAGCTCTGGTTTAGATTATTTATGTCCAGATACAATAGCATATGCTTTCCAACTGGGATTTCTTCATCTATACTTTAAATGTCTCTCTAGGCTCTTGCACTTTTGCGTAGTACTGCTTAATCATTTTTTAAATCCATTAATTTAATTAATACGTTAATTTCCTTCTCTGAATCATCAGCAAATTCCAGACAGAAACTACTTCTGATCCCAGCGGCACACTGATGCATACCCTTCGCAGCACAGTTTATAGCTGCAGGCTTGCCCAGGGTAGGGGGGGAAGACCTGAGGCTTTTTTTGTTATTGTTTTTACAGTTCTCAATATAAATTAAGCAGCATTATTGAAATAAATCAAGTGTTTTCCAATAACAAAGTTATAACCACGTGTTATCTACCTTGAATGACAGCACTTAATACAATGTCATATTAACAGTGCTTCACTTAAATTTCCGACCCAAAAGAAACTGCAAGAAGCATAAAACTAAAGAAAAGTCTAAAAGTCCAGTTACTTGCCATCTGAAGAATTACTTTCTATATCTACATCCTATTAATCAGCATGAAGTCTCATTTTTAGTCCATTTTAAAAGCCAACGTGTTTTGGATGTACCAGAGAAAGCAGTTGGCAGATGAGGGCAAGTTACTGGAAGATGAGACTCGCACAGACACAATTTTTCTGGAAGCACAGGAAGCGTCTGGAGCTTGTCCATGAACACCACGCCGTGCGCTCTGCAGACCATGTCATGTGCCAGCAGGACAGTGGTTGAGCAGCCCAGCTTCCTTTCCTTCCTTGCTGACTGCCTCCCTCCCTTGCGAGCTCAGCTCTGTCCTCTGCCACCAGAAGACCTAGTCTTGATTCTGCTTTCTGTGTGCAAAACAAGGGACACAAAAGGGACTCTGAAGGGTCACATGCACCTCATCACACTGTTAGCATCTCCTTAGCAAAACTGGGGCGCCATACATTTTGTCTGAAACATAACAGATGAATATAACCATTAGACTGGCTCAGACCAAAGGTCCATGGAGCCCGATATCCTACCCAAGATAGTGACTAGCAACAAATACTAGGCTGGTGAGCGAGAATGGTGCAAGCATACCATAAGGCTTCCCCCCTACCAGCTTCAAGCAAGATGTGGCTTAAGAATTCCTGTGCCAGAGATTGTATCTTTGTGCTTAATTGCCCTCGATGAACTTCTCTTCCATGAATTTGTTTAATTGCTTTTTGAACCTATCTCGACTTCTGGCATTCACAACATCCTGTGGCAATGAATTCCAGTTTAATTATGTCTTGAATGAAAAAATACTTCCCTTTTGTCTAGGAAATTACTTCCTTTAAAAAAAAAAAATTAAACACACGCAAAAACCCAACCATCAACTACCACTATGTAAGGCTACACGTTTTGGTAAAGTATTGCAGGGGGTTTAAAAGAAATCATTGTGTTCAGTTGTCCTCTCTGGCCTTCTGCAGGTTACTGCCTGGAGTGCTAGACGAGGCTGCTGGTGAAAAAGGTGTGATACTACATGATTGTGGTGGATGATGGTCCTATATGAGTTGGGGCCTTGCAGTAAATTTAAAATAAATGGGTTGTCTACATTCCTGACTGTTGTATGCACTTGCAAATATCCAGCATTACAAAATTTGTTCCCTGCTAGACTGCCAGAAAAGTTCTCCATTCTAAAGTTTCCCGTGTTACACTTGTATAACTTAGGTGCTGCAACCCACTGCAAATGATCAGAAAGAACATCATTCTTCATCTTGCTTGTAATTTTTGTGAGTTTAGTGGTTATTTATTCCCACTGATTCAGGTCCATGAGAAATAAAATTATGTATAGATGAAGAATGTAGAGATAATATTATATGAAACCTCTATCTACTCTCCCATCCTTTCTTAATAATCCAAACCAAATAGCACAAAGAGGTTTTCTCCTATACATTGAGTTTTTCAAATACATGGTAACTTTGGAAAACTGTATCCTCTTTCCAAAAGTGAAGTCTAAGGGCTGACAGCTATCTCTAACAAACCAAAGCACTGATGGTCTTTGCAGGACCAAGAGGAGAGCAGGCATGGCCATCAGCAGTTCCTCCTTACTGCTAGGTAGACCGTTAAATGGGTTGACTAATTCTCTATTTCCTGTCCTCCTAATCTGCAGCAGTGCTTGAACCAGGCCACTCTACATTATAAATAGGTCTACTTAACACCGCTGAACATCTTTTTACTTAAACCAAAGTAAGTGACTAACCTGCAGTTACATACCAGTAGCTGGATTCTTGCAGAGCTGCTCACACTAGTGCTTCCAGCGGCATCTCTCATAGCTCTCACACCATAGGTGTAGCTGTTCCAGAATTATTTTCTTATAAACTGTGAGGAATTCAGGGAGGTGCTAGAGGACTTTGAACACTCCGGTGCTTTAGCTTCTACCTTCACTGCACAGTCAGAGGGTTAGCAGCCTAAGCAAATGCAGTGCTTCCACCACAAGTGAGCCTTTTTGTCTTGTGCCAAAGCACTACTCAGCTCATCACAGACCTTGGGGCAGCAGCACAGAAGAGAAGGGGAAGGGCAACACCCAGGAAAGATCAAATTCTCCAGTGAAGACAGGCTCAGAGATGACAGCTGACAACTACTGTCTTCCACGTGTTTCAGAGCATTCCTTTCCTTAAGTGAGCCTCCACCTTTTACCTATTTTTTACATATTTATTGCCAATGTGCCACAAGAGTGAGGTTTGGGGCCAGCTTCAGTTTGGATGGGTGACACCACCCCAATAACCAAACCTACAACAAAACTCAGCATTTAGTTCTCCTGTAGCCAGGCCCTTCCTCTTCATCAGCCAAACACAGAAGTGCAGTCAAACGCCGTTTTATTTATTTATACACATTGCCGTGCTCTCTATTCCTGGCAACTGGTGCTCATGACATAGTGGCCTGGGACATGCTGGAACGGGGCTCTGGGTCACCTTGTAAGTGGTGGCAGCAGCTGCCTCCTGAATCAAGCGTTTATTAACCAGCAGCTCAGGAGGGCTCTAAATTAAGTTCTCCGTTCTGTTCCCACAGGGGGGGAAGGGAAAAAAATACTTAGCCACCAAATCCCTATTTGCTTCCAGCAGGACTTGCTGAAGTTTGCCTGCGGCTCCTTTCTAACCTTGCCAAGATAAGGAGCCCAAGCCCAGGTTTCCCCTCCAGACTACAGGGCACTGCTCACTATTCCAGCTGCCACGGCTTCCCACAAACTACATTGCCTTGTTTTGGTTGGTGGCAGTGGCACGCGGCTTCTGTCCAGGCGCAGATCCAGCCCTTGGACAGCCTGTGCCTCCGAGATGCCTGCACAATGCCGTCCCTGTAAATCCCAGTGGCGGAGGGTCTGGCAACGAGGGTGCCGTGGGCCAAATATCAGTCGTTTGGGAGGGGAGATTGTATAAATAGCTGGCGTGCACATACTCCGGAGGAGCAGCAGGGGAGGGAGAGAGGGGGGAGCTGAAGTGTTGGGCCCCAGCTGTGAACTCCTCTTGTTTTTGTTTTAGGGTAATTAATGTTCCCTTGAATAGAGCCAGGGCACGGGCTCCTGTTTCTGCAGCTTTCAGTGCTATCAGTAGTCCTCCTTGGACCGGGCTGGGAGCGGCGGGGGGAGGTTTGTATTTCCTGCCATCCCCCTTAAATGAGGTAATGCGAGCGCGGGGCGGGCGGCCGGGCACAGCCAGGGGGACCCCCCCGAGCCCCACTGGCCGGGGGGGACCCTGTCAGCCTGCTCCCGAGAAATCCCTCCGGAGAGCCGCCCGCCCCTTCCCGCTTCTGCATACTTCATGATTTTGCTGCCAAGGCAGGGGACCACCGTACCCCCACCCCACCGCCCCCCTGCCCGCTCCCCTCTCCCACCCCGAGCTCCCCTCACGCCTGAATTAGATACATTCCCCCTGCGCTCCCAGACGTCTCCATCCCCTCTTCCCCTGACAGAGCAATCATTTATCAAGTTGTTTCACGCGTTGTCGGGGAGGGGGGCCCCGGGGGACGGGGGTTTGTTTCGTCCCTTTGTTGGAGCTCCACAGGACCGTCCAGCTTAGTCTCCAGCCAACTGCTGAGAGTTGCCGGAGTCCGGGAGCAAATGTTAAAGGGGCTGCCTTTCATCTGCGGGCTGATCCTGCTGCCTTTTCATTTTATTCTTCCAGCTTCTGGGATGTTACTTACTTACACTCCCCCACACCCAGCCTGCTATCGTTCTCCATGCATGTTTTTGAGGGAGCAGCAGCTTATTTTCTGTGTGCTTGTTTCTTCTCCCTCCCTTCAGCAGCTTCTTCTGTCACCAACCCGGCTCAGCCTCTGGAAGTTTGCTTTTTTTTTTTTTTTTTTTTTTTACTCCTGGCCTTTTTCTCATCCTTGAACGTAAGATATTATAAACCAAATTTGGTTAAAGGCAAGTCCTGCTCGTGTAGCCCATCTCTTCCTTGCATTCGCCTTGGTGCATTGCAAGCTTTTATCCCCCGCTCTGTGTGCCTAGAGTACATACTATCATCAAAATACAGTATTTTAAAATAAAATAGAAAAAAAAAAAAGAGAAAAAAAAAAGAAGAGCCTGTTTGGCAAAAGAACTAAGTAACATTAAAGAAAAAAGAAATGTTTCGGGCGCTCTCATGCTTTAAGTGCGCTCTTGTGTTTTCCACATGTAGGACTGGAAGACAGATGATCTAGTTTGTATTGCAGACTGCCCACGCTCATGCAGGAAGCTTGTGGTAGGTCACCTAACCCTTCTGCACCACACCATGCCTCACCTGCGAGACCAGGACACCGCCCAGCTCCTGCCTGCCTTCGCTCCTTAACCAGCTGCTAACAACACCCTTAGGATTCATGGGTGGAAGAAAACGTGGAAATTAAAGCAGGGATGTCTACGTGCACCACAAAGCAAAGTTCTTAGTTACCTGCTTGGGAATAGCTGAATAACAAGAGGGTAGCCCAAGGAGCTGTGAATGCAAACACACCATTTCCTTTGTTTACCAAAGCAGATATGAAGTGATTGCAAATCTTACGGCTGCTTTTTTTTTTTTGGACAATTATAGTTAGTTACAGTTTGTTTTATAGCAAGCTGCCAAGACTGTCCTTTGTGTTTATGCATGAATATTTCCCACCTATAGCGTCTTGTAATTTAAAGGATGGACAGAGCTTAAAGACCAAAAAAAAAAAAAAATTCCTTCTCGCTTAACAGCTAAGTATCCATTGTAAATTCCACACATTTCACAGCAGAGAGGGTAAGAGCTGCCTGAGATCTGATGTATTCCTCTCACCACCTTGCCTCTATAACTCTTCCTTGTGGAGGAGAGCTGGATTCATTTGCTTCCCAAGTCAATCAACAGAGTTCATGAGTCAGCCAAGGGAATGCTGAAAAGCAAGAGGGTATGCTCCTGCCCCCAGGAACTGATTACACTGCCTCTTAATTGTTCCCAGATTCTATTATCCCCGAAGAGAGAAGCAGCACCAGCACCAGCCAGCTTGTTGACAACATCCACTCCATACAGCCTACCTCATCAGACATACAGAAATTTGCATTTTTGCAAACCACGGATCTGCTGTGACGCTTTGGTTATTAAAAAGTAAGGTCTTACAGATGTCTATCAGAAAAATCATCTGCCTTCTGAGTCAGAGGTGCATATCATACCATTCTGAGTCTGCTGGTGATCATACAGCCAGAAAGCCATCTAATACCAGGACAGTTTAAACCTATAACCAATACAGCATTCTGCATATCACCAATCTAGACAATTCCCTCTGTTTTCACTGTCTACTATTCCAGTAGCCTTAATGCTTATTTTTTTCCCCTTGCTTCCTCCTGTCCTCACACAACCAAGGACACCCAAAGCTTTATTTTACTCTTCACTCATTGTTGACTGGAGTATTTTGGTTTTTACAGTGCTACTTGGCCTCACTATTTCTTTCACATCACCCGTGCAAACTGTTGACTCTCCGTAACAGCTCCAAGTGATGGTGTGAAGGAGGAAATGCTACACTTAGGACTCTAAAAACAACCTGAGGTTTGCCCCATTATCCAAATGCTTTATAATAGTTATTAAATGAGTAATCACATCTCCATTACACTTCATTCACTACATGGGAGTGTGAGACTAGGAAGTAAAGACAGCTGTTCAATATTGATTTTTATCCTTCTTACTCTTTATGTATCCCTATGCCTAATTTGCTACATTGCTTCCAAGCCCGGCCACCAAATAAGTTACTAATTGTTTCACAGACCTTTTTCTGTGGTGGCCTCCATGTAGCATCTCAATCCAATAAGCATTAATTATTTTCTCAACTGATTTACAGGTTAATGATTTTTAATCTGATTTGACAAATGAGAAATTGGGGAGGAAAATATGATCAATGCTAGCAAAACTCATCACTCCTTTTAAACATCCAGTGGCTGCACCTCTCTTTGAGATTGTTCCCTCCACCTTCATAAAGAACCCGACAATCCCTGTGGCTTGGCTTTTTTATGTCGGCTTTTAAAACACATCAGAGTTTTATTTTCCCCAGGATTACAAGAAGGCAGGAAGGTAGCAATACATCCCAGAGGCAGGCAAAGCACAGGAGAAAAAAAGGTGCTTTGACCACAGCCAGAGAACCTGTGGCAGGGGCTGGCTCTTCTTTGCAGCACCATTGCCAGTTTCACCTTCAGCACTGAGCCCTGGACACTTTCTCATGCTCAGGTTCGGCAACAGAGTTCAGACAGCTTCAGGCGGTTCAGTGCCTGAACCAGAAATGCCACAGAGCACTACGGAGCATAAACTCATTGCTGCTGTTTTTAACACATCTGCCCAGTTTAGGTCAGTGCTGGCTGGCACCCACGGCTGTTCCTCAGCTGGCTAATTCAAGCAAATGAAAAACACGCCTTTATCTGGATGACCAGCAGCTGGGGATGGAGGCCCATGGAAGGAACCAGGGCCCCAGACCTCCGGCTTGGAGCACAAACAGGAGGTGAAGGAGCCTTTGCCCTCTGTGCTTCAGCTGACTAAGTAAATTGTGGGCCCTGTATGCGATGCGATCTGGGACCTCATGCCAGCCTTCCCTGTCTTCACCTTTGCTCTCCCAGCTCCCACAATAGCTCACAAACAGTTGTGTTGCCACAGCTAAGGAGAAGCACATATCCTGAGAGGCTTTGGAGGAGACCACTGCCACCAAGCTGGGTAAATGAAGGTTTCTTGTGAGAACTGAGGTGTAAACAACTCACCCAGAGCCATAGGTCAGTCCAGGTGTCTGCAACAAAGATGAGTGCAGAGACTGAACATGCAACTCTACATAAGCATATTTCTGTGGCAAAACCTGCCCTTAATCCTCTATTCCTTCATCTCTTCCACTCATTTGAGGGCTTCATTGTAAGACCGACAACCAAAATAATTTCAGTTAAACAAATTTATCTTCTGAGACCTGCATTATTCATTATTCCCTTACCCCCTGCTTCATAAGCATGGCCCCACAAAGTTGAACTGGTGGATGAAAAAGAGCTGTAATCTCTAAGGGTAGAAGGTAGGAGAGCAAAGCACCTCACACCTGCCTTACCACTGGCTAGGTAGACATGGCACTACACCCTCACTTAACCAAAAGACATTCTATCCTGTCCTATATCAGCCCTCATCTCACATCCTGCCCACCTTCAAACTTCTTCAGCAATTACAGTGAGAACCACGTACCCAACAACTTCATTCAGTGCACAGCCTTAGTTTACACTCCCAGCACCATCTGTCCTACAGAGCAAGCACTGCCATTCTCCCACAGAAAAAGCATAGGACCCTGTAATTAAAAAGAATAATCACCTGCAGGTACAAGGTGATGGTTTAAAGGTTGCACAGATAACTTCAGATATATAGTTTCCTGCCAAATAATTGAATTTGTAATTACTTAGCATCTGTTTCAACACAGAAAACAATAATGTACAGTAAATTCCTCACTACCATGTCACAGAAGTGGTTTGAAGCAGCCACCTTCACTAGCACTGCTATCACTTGAGCACAAGTACAAATTACGTTAGCAGGCAAGCAGATTATTTTGGTCTTTGAAGCCCTCACTGCAGGACAGAAACTTTGAAAAGCATGCAGGAACAACCCCATTTTATGGGCAGCCTACCCAAAGGCAAGCAGTTAATCGTAGGTTTTTTCCCCTCAGAGCTAATAGTTAGCTCTTCCACCAGTTACATTACGGTAAGCAGATGGATTTTCATGGTATAGCTGCTGTTCACACCTGCCCCATTAAGGAGTTTGGGATTCTGCTTCTAGCTGGTGACATTTTCTGTATTTACAACAGCACTGAAGGTGAAGCATTATGAACATGATTTAGGCATGCTGATATTTTCATTATTAAAGTATAAGAGTAAAAAAAAATTAGGTTTAAGTTTGATGTCTGAGCTGGTGCACTCAGCTCCTCTCCATCATCCCCAGAGAAAGACAGAAACACCTTCAGAGTGATTCACGCCAGTCTAAAATAGACTCCTCTCATCTCTCAAAGATCATTTTCTTTCCACTGACAGTGATGAACCCCTGCATGATCCATCTGACATGACAATCCACTTTGAACTGTAAATTATTCTTGCCCCTTTTCTCATCCCCACTGCTTATTCCAACTCCAACACCACAGTATGGCTGGCACAACTGTTTGCCGGGCCACTCTGTGAGTCAGCTCATAAAACTAATCCAGGCAAAAAATAACTGGAAGGAAGGAGAGTTGAGGTGGTTTGTGGTTTTTTTTCTTCCCCAGACAGATCAGCTCCCTGACCTGTTTCACTGTGGTCCTACAAACAGTTGTGCTAGTACACTTGATAAAGTTCTGACAGGGATGCAGGGACAGGACAGTCACCTAGCTTTCAGGCACACAGAAGTAGATGAAATGAACTAGCTCTTAAAAAAACAAAGGCCATAACTCCTGGGCTATCTGTTCTCAATAATAATAATAAAAAAATATCCTCCTGTCTAGTCAAAGGCATTTCTGGCAAAGCAACAGCTGATATTTTGTTTGCTCCTTACGCACAGGTCTTATTTGGAGTACTTTCATGATGACCCCTGAAGTAAGGTATCAGTGTACAGGTGACAAACATCCCTCAAAAACAAACTATTCCCTATAGAATGAGAAAAAGAACTGGCAGTTTCCAACCCTGTTTTATAACCAGTCACAGATG